>JBAMCP010000172.1:0-82916 GCA_037075105.1 Lissocephala sabroskyi
TCTCTCTCTCTCTCTCCCTCTCCCCTTCTCTCTTAGATTCCTTTCCCTGGCTCTTCTGCATCTCCAAATTTACAGATGATCAGACCTTTCTCTTCTCTTCCGATATTTGACCGCTCTCTCTCTCTCTCTCTCTCTCCCTCTGTCTATCTCTCTCTGTCTATCTCTCTCTTTCTCTCTCTCTCTCTTTGTCTATCTCTCTTTCTCCCTGTCTCTCTCTCCCTTTCTCTCTTAGATTCCTTTCCCTGGCTCTTCTGCATCTCCAAATCTACAGATTATCAGACCTTTCTCTTCTCTTCCGATATTTGAACGCTCGCTCTCTCTCTCTCTCTCTCTCTCTCTTTGTCTCTCTCTCTCTCTCTCTCTCTCTCTCTCTCTTTCTCTTAGATTTCTTTTTCTGGCACTTCCTCATCTCCAAATCTACAAACCTTTCTCTTCTCTTTGGATATGTTGGGCCCGTCAGAGAATATTTAAATACAATTGAAAGAGTGTACAAAAGTCGTTGTTTGGGATGGTTTAGTTTGTGGCGGCAAGTGGAGTTGTCGTCGGCGGCTACCATGACTGCTTGTTAGGCTTTTTGGGGGCATTAAATCGGCAATTGGCTGGCAAGCCCAAACCCAACCCAGTTGCCGGCATAGCCCGGCGACCGCGTCCAACGGATCCCATCGATTGTGTTATCGATGGCGTTGCGCGCTCGCCAGCCTGAATCTCATTTTACGGGGACGGACCAGACCGTGGGGAAGGATGCTAAGGCCCATGCGATAGGTCCGACCGATTAAGTCCTTATGGCCGCACATTTCGTGGAAAGTTCGTCGCCGTTTGCCGCTGCCGTTGCCGCAGATCTTTATTGTTCGATTGGTTTATTTATAATAATTAGGTGCGCTGTCCAGGCGACTTTGTTTTGTCGTTCGGATCGGCCATCCAATACCAGAAGCTTATCGGGCAGCACAGCCAGCAGCCAGCAGCCGCCTTGCCTCATAAATTCTTTAAGCTCGCACCTTTTTATTGTGCGCACTCACACACAGCAGCCAGCAGCAAGGAGGACGAGTTGGCCAAGTAAGCCGGGTTGGCTGGCCGGTTTGCTGATTGCAATCGCCGAACGCGCGCATGCGCAGGGCGGCCAAGGCGGCCAGGATTCCGCGGTGGCGACTGCTGTGCGCGTTCTTTTTGTAAATTGCTCACATTAGCAGGTTGTACGACTTATTAAGTAACTACAATTTGCGTGGCCACCGCCCGAAAAACCAAAACAGCCAGGCCGGCGAAGGAGCAGCCGGTGGGTTGGCCGGGGCGACAAGTGATTGTTTTATAATTGCCAGTTGCAATTGCAATTCGATTGGGGGGACTCCTTGTGGTGGAGAAAATTGGCTGAGGCTGAGACTGGGCGGTTTTGTGGGCCGGCCAGCCAAATTGGCAATTCATTTGAATGAAAAATTGCTCAATTACGTGAGCGCGAATTTGGCAGGCTCCCGGGGCATAGAAGAAATTTGTCCGGCCAAGCCAACGCAACGGCAACGGCAACGGCAACGACTAAGCGCACAAAACAAGGGGAAGGCAAATTAAAATCCCAACAATCCGGCAAAAATGGCGCTAACTTGGCCAGCACCAAGAACGGAGACCAGAGAACAGAGAGCGAACAGACAATAAGCCGCATTTTGTATTAGGCTGGAAATCGTGAAATGAAAACTGGACCAGTTTAAGCGGAAGAGCCGTCGCTTCAGCGGCGACACAAGGACTGCCCGCCCGCCGGCCCAAGGCAACCGCCAGGGCCGTTGGCCATTGACTGGGCCTGTCTCCCAGGCACGTAAGAAATTTCATACTAATTGGCATAAATACCAAGTGTGGTTGGCACAGTCAAGACGATAAAAGGGCGCGGAAGCGGACTGATGGCCGGGACTGTTTGACTGACTGACTGACATTGATCAGAGACAAAAAAAGAATACATTGAGCCAGGCAGGCAATCGGTCCCCATCCGATGAGATCTTCACCTTGGCAATCATTAATCGCCCGCCTCGACATAATATCAATGATGGAGGCAGCCGTGTGCTCAACTGTCCGTCTGTCTGTCTCTTCTCGTCTAAGCCAGAAGCCCGGAGCCAGTTTGCTGGCTTGGCCGCTAGTTGGCTGGAATGCTCATCGAACCAATTGAAATTGCTGTGACAACAATAAAAATTCAACTTTGGATGCGAGTTTTCTGTTTTCTGCTTGACGGACTGACAGACTGGCAATTAGACGAGGCCAAGCATTCAACTGATTTTCAAGCGATTTGTAGCTGTAAATTCATCTCGATTGCTCTGGGCTCTCGACCAGATTTCCTGCCCCAGACTACTTGTCGCTGTTAAAATCCAATTAATCGAACAATTTACTTTGCTCGACCATCGAAGCTCGGCTTTGGCCCGGTCACACCCACTGCATAAATTTCCAGTTGCCAGCGATTTTCCTTTGGTCAACGGACCATGATTAGTGTCAGTTTAATGGCCTCGTTTAAGGTCTTTTGCGTGGAAGGTGGAACCTCTCGAGATTTTCTTAAATAGACGCTGCAATATCAAAGGCCCGGGAACTTCACAGCCGCGCCGACCCGAGGGGCTGACAGCGACAAACGCCCGCCCCATTAAACCACAAAATTTATTACACCAACTAAAAACGAAATCTCAGTCGGACAGGCGTGGAATGGCAATGCCATTCGAGTGACATCTCAAAAGGCAGCCCAACAGGAGCTGCCCCGAGGCAGCGGCGGCGGCACGAACAACTCAATTCTCGAGTGTTGTCACTTTGTCGTGTTCCATAAACGTTGGCGTTGCCCTAAAATGCTCCTCATTAATTTTCAAGTGTAACTTTTATTAGGTATTTAAATGCGTGCGAGAACTTGCCACCAAAAGGCAGCCAGCCAGCCAGCCAATGGCAGCCATCGACGGCCCATAAATTCGAGCCGTTCAAGCATCGGTGAGTGTGTGCAGGCGAGTGTGCGGGTGTGAGTGCATCTTTTTATGCCACTGACACTGCCACATGTTGAAGCTCTGCGGCGTCCCCTCGCACATACTTGAGATTGCATTAGTCAGTCGGCACCACTTCGGAGGGGAGTCCGGATGATCAATGCTGCGTCATCTGCCCGAGTCCAACCCATTACATTAATAATCCATAACGACGACTTTCCCGGCAAACATCATCAACTTTGATGATGCCAGATACTGTGTGAAGTATCGTGCGTGAGTGATTATCACGCGTGAGTTAAGGCAGCAAAAGATTTGAAACTCCCTTTCTTTCAAGCGAGAGATTTGGTTTCTTGGAAAAGGGAATTTTGGAATCCTTGCTCTCAACTTCCTTAAAACTTACAGCTACTCCGACGTGAGTGATTATCACGCGTGAGTTAAGGCAGCTAAAGATTTAAAGCTCCCAATTGAAGAGAAGGGAATCTCGGGAAGCCTTTCTTTCGTTTAGGTGCGTGAGGAAAAAGCAGCAAATTAAATTGACGAGAAGGTAGTTTTGGAGTCCTTACTTTTAACTTCCTTAAAACTTACAGCTTCTCCGTCGTGAGTGATTATCACGCGTGAGTTAAGGCAGCTAAAGATTTGAAGCTCCCACACGAATTGACGAGAAAGGAATCTTGGGCAACTTGTGCGTGAGTCAAGACATCGAAAGATTTGGTTTCTTTGAAAAGGGATTTTTGGAACCCTTGCTTTCAACTTCCTTAAAACTTTTTTACTCCATCGTGCGTGCGTGACTGAGTGAAATGATTTTCTAAACAAGCCTTAAATGAAATTGTAAATAAGGAATTCGATTCGACCTTCTCTGCTTGCTCGTGAGTGGCGATCCTGCTGCGTGTCCTCCCATCACTAGCTGCTCTCTTTTGGAGTGCATACAGTATTCCAACGATGTCGAATGGTCTCTATAAATCAAGCACCTCAAGTGCTGCGTCGGTGTCTCTTAGAAGACCGAACGTTGGCGGCAGTCTGTCTTCTTCGGGGCGACTAACTGTCCCGCTCCGCTCTGCCGGGCGATTGGGTGAAATATTGGAACTGCTAATGCTGTTAATGAAACATCGTAATTATACATATTAGAAGGGGAGGAAGGCTCCCCTCCATTTGAGGCGACGCGGGCGAGGACGAGGCGCCCATTAATTATGCCCCCGAGGGCGAGCCTGGCAGCCGGTTGGGTGTTGCGAGATGTGTTTGTTTTGTGGCCGTGTAACGGTGGAAAAAACAAACACAACAGGCCGGGGGAAATTCTTAAAAGGATTTCGTGTTTGACAAGACGGGAACCACTGGCCACCCACCGAGGCGGTTCTCGAGGCTTTTTCAAATTTGCAAATTAATTTCGTTTGAAAGTTCGCCGTATGCCGCGATAAAATTGTCATTAATCGTGGTAATTAATTGCCAGCTGGCCGGGTTGGAGCCTCCTCCAAGCCGAAGTGGCTCAAATGAAGACAAACTGTCAACACCCACAGCGAAGCGGGGGCCGCAAAAGCCGCGCCGCCGGCTGGCCGCCGGTTGTGTATGTTAATTGAGGGGAAGCTGGGAATTGGTTGGCTTTGTTTTCGAGTTTGTTTTGATTAGTCGATTTATAAATTATTTTGCATATTTAGAAAACAAATTCCACCTGCTCGAAATACGCCGCGGATTTTGCATAATCGATTGAGTTATTGAGCGAATCGGTTTGCCGGTTTTGGCCGCTCAAATGCCAACAGGTTTTAATTGAGGCAAGGATACTGTTAAATTCGGCCTCACCTTGTTCTCTGCCCGCCCGGCCAGGGAACATTGGACAATTGGAATTTAATGGAGTCAATTTGGTGTTTGAGATGCATAAACTCAGCCACTGCGATGGCTGGCTGGCCGGTGTGAGTTCCTGGGAAGCCGGCCGCCAGTCGAATTGTTAAGTCGGCCAAAACAGAAGTCACCGAAATGCCCGCACCGCTAACAATGCAGATCAACAGAGATGAGATGGCCCCCAGGCCAAATGGCCATTGTTCGCCATCGAAGAGCAAACTGTGCCTGGCAGGAGGGAGGGTCCTGCCCCCCAGCCAACTCCATTTGGTATTTGGGTCTCTTTCACTCTCTCTCTTTGGGGTTTTTGGGAACGGTAGGGCCACAGCGCGTGTTAGTTCCACTCGTTAAGGATTTACGAGCAATTTTTATCACTTTGAGGATCGCTGACAAATCCGGTAACAACAGCAGCAGCAGCAGCAGCAGCGGCCAACATGCGCATAATAATGGCCAAGAGATCGAGTTGGCCGCAATGTCTGCTTTGCAGGGCTACGCGCTTGTCTCATCGTTGTCGCTGATGTGGCCAAAAGTGGCCAATAAAACAACAGCAGCTTCAATCCTGCGCTGGTCCAACGACAACTGCCCATTTTTATATTGTTGGCCGGGCTTTTTGGCGTTGATTTCCCTTCCAATTTATGTGACATATTGATTTTAAATTGGTGATAGTCTAGTTTGCGAAAGAAGCCCGGCCAGCCAGCCAGCCAGCCAGCTGATGTTCCCGTGGGCAATCCAATTTATTTTCCAATTTTAAATTGGCATTTTTGCACTGCAATCCAACGATATGACTTCATCAGGCATGCGTTGCTCCTGCCATGGCCATTGTCATAAGTTGGCCAACCAAGAAGCTCGCCCAGCCCCGGCCAACGGCATTTGTATGCCGCCGCGGACTCCTCGGCATCCCGTTGGCCGTTCCTAGTTGCGCGCATTTAAATGCAAATTTTATTCAATTAATGATGCATCAAATGCGGCCAATGCCTAATTGCCATGCGATCATCGTCGTCTGCTTTTCTTGGCTTCTCTTTTGTGTTTTAGTTTTTTTGTCTATTGTCCGCCGCCACGCATCCTGAAGGACCTGGTTGACAGCTGGGCCGCCAGCCGGATGAAGTCGACTTTGCCTTCGTCTTGGCCGTTGGCGTAATTGCGTTCATTGTGGTTAAGCGTTAATTAAAAACCACAAAAATCAAGTCGCGCAAAAAGAGTAAATATTAATAAATAGAAAACCACAATTTGCAGTTTGCAGTTCGCCAGCTGCCAGCCGCTCGCCTCGACTTTTGTCTTCTTAATGAGTGTGAGAGACGATTGCGTAAGCCGGCGCGGATCGTCGGATGCGACTGCCACTCACTTGGAGCCGCAGTCCTCCGCCCGCGGCCGCCTTCTTGTCCTCCTGGTTGGCAACTAATAATTTCCTTTTTAATGTTTGCCACTGGTTTTCTGATTCATGCGTATTTATGAGCTGTCGGGCCGCTCGAGTGGCGTGAGTGTTTCGATTTTGACGGCTTTTGACGCCACCACCTATGGGACTTCGGCTCCCACCAGATGCCGGGGAAGGGTCCAGGGAAAACTCAGACTTTCCGACTTTCAAAGCATCAAATTGTCATTTAAAATCTCTTGCAAGTTTCTTTTTTTAGGCTCTCTAATCTTCTGGCCGTCAATAAGCCAAGTTGAAAATCATTTCTATCTGTGGATTTCTACAAAATCCTTTGCCGCTTTGCATTGTCTTGGCAGTCAAAGCAAAACCGATTAGCCAGCACTCCAAGGACCTGCGAAAGATCAGCAAGTCAGCGTTTGTGCGGCTCGTGCGCACCTGCGCACGGGGGCGGCCACTTGAGCGCAATAAGGACGCAGACGGCTCAAGTGTCCCAACCGTAGGGACAAAGGGCTTGG
The DNA here is from genome assembly GCA_037075105.1 of Lissocephala sabroskyi. Taxonomy (NCBI): domain Eukaryota; kingdom Metazoa; phylum Arthropoda; class Insecta; order Diptera; family Drosophilidae; genus Lissocephala; species Lissocephala sabroskyi. Next base: position 6,639 of record JBAMCP010000172.1, read on the forward strand.
AAGCCACTCAAGTGCCGCTGACTTTGTGACACTGAAAAATATGCCGGGTTTGTGTGAAATATAGAAGGGATTTCAACCACAAATCCTTTTGGCGAATTCACCGGGCGTTTGGGCACTTGAGCACAGGTTACGCCCGCGTAGATCGCTGGGAAGATCATTAAATCCTCGAGACCACGGACAGGACAACAAGCACAACATACGCATTAGTGTAATCCTTGTGGACACACCCAGAGACAAAAACGTCTGCGAATGCGCGCACAAATGAATGAATGGCCGGCCGGCCGACTGTATGAATGGAATTGGGTTTCTATTCATTGAGGAAGGACGAAACGCTGCTCTGGAATCTCGAGGGTGTGGGCAACAAAAGCGCAGCGGGTCTCATCTTGACCATGGGAATCCTTTTGCCAGATCCCCTCAATCCTCAACTTGTCTCAATCGGTTTCGCGCTGTGGAACATCAATAAATTTGATAACAAAACAAGTGCCAACACGGCTGCCCCTTTGTCCGTAATTAAATAAATTTAACAGCTCAATGACTTGTCGAAAAGGAGCAGCCGTGATTCTCGGGTACAGCCGCGCCGTCGCCAGCCTGTGTCCTCGGCAGGCGCAGTCAAGCGCAGACTCGCAGGCAAGCGTGGCCATTGAGCGTGCGTATTGGCGTCTTAATTAGCGTGTTGTGGCCCCGCCAGCTTCCATTAAAAGTAATTTTTATGATTTCGACTTAATTAAGGCGCCATAGCGACAACTGACCAACCGACTGACGACCGACTTCATTAGGCCAGTGAAAGCTGCAGGGTGCGTGGCATTTTCACTCAACTGTCCAGTCGCGCATGCGCCCAGGAATCGCCAGGGTGGTCGTGTCCGCCGATTCTTGAGAGCTGGAGATCTCCTTTTTTAATTGTTACATTGGCCGGCCGACAATTGTTTTTTGTGGGCCCATAAATTACGTCAGTCGAAGGGCTCATCGAATCATAATCGCCCCTAATGGCTCGCCGGTGGAGGTCTTAAAAATCAGTAAGTTCTCCAGTTCCATTCATGGCCGGAGTTCATTGATAAGTGCGCTTCTCTGGGGAACTGTGTGCTGTGTTCTATTTTTGAATTCTCTTCTCTTTTTTTTTGGCATTGTGTCGGCGAAGATTTATGTGCGTGAATGTTAATGCGCTGCTCTCAAATCTTTTTTATTGGACTCGCTGGGCATTATATTCATTATTCGGGTCTTTGATTTGTTGCCTCGCTGGGTCTTTCATAAAATTATTATCACACTTTATTTATGGTCGTCGAAGGGGGGAAAGCCGACCTGTGATATTGATATCGAAGATTCTTTGGAGAGAATTCTTTTGTGTTGCCTTGGCGCGGATCAACTTGTTCATAAAATAATTTTAAGCTGAATTTAATTGGTGTCGTCTGGGCGTCCTCGGCCCGCCTCGTCTCGTCTCTCGTAAATCTAATTTAGAGTTGAAATGAAGATGTTTTTCCCTCTAATTATGCAATCGAGCCTTCAATCTGGCATCTGCCCAAATGAACAATTGTTGCTCGGCTTTTGTGAGGTGTCTTTTGATTGAAATTTATCACCAATACTTCGTCGATTTGTCTGCCCCTCTCAGTCCTCTAGATTCTCCCTCTCTCTCTTCCCTTCGATCGATCTCTTATCTTTGAGGTTGTTTACGAACTGATTTGTTGTCTGGCTCGCTGAGTTCCACATAAATAACTGGCCACCTTCTCGTTTTGTTTGCCCTCGGCTTGATGGCGGCTGCCAATTCGGTTGGTGCAAGTTTATTTGATTTGTAAGCCGTTACAAATGCCTTTCCGATCGGCAGATATGGCCAGCCACCCATGGGCAGGGCTAGCCAGTCATTTGATCTTGAGCTTAGTTGTTGAGGAAAGTGAAAATTTGTTTGTCACCGGGCACAGTTTGTCACCGAGATACCGATCGAGATTTATGAGAGATCTACAACTGATTTACACTCCAGACTTGCCACAAACAAACCAAGAAAAAGCTTTAATTTGCTTAACAGATTTTTAGGAAGCCAGCGAAACTGATTGGTGGGGGAGATTGAGGAGGGAATAAAATACAACAAGCAACTTCATAGCGAAATACTTAAGGATCTGTGGGGACTTGATTCAGCCACCTCATCTTAAATTCCATTCTGTCTTTCCTTCCCTTGCCTCTGGGAACGAGTGGCCCTTTTTTTGGTTCCAGCGTTGGAAATTAGTCGCCAAGCTGCCAAAACGTTTAGTACCACTCTCGCCACCGGCCCAGCCCGAGTCCGAGGGCTTGGCCGGGCCGGGCCGCTTTCCCCAATCGCTGGACAAGAGGAAAAAACGCTCCACAACATTTGTCCATTTGTCAGGCCCGACTGTTGCCAATGACATACATTCGCGCTGGCCGCGGAGCCATTGCCGGGATCGTCTTGTCCCTTCGGCGAAGCACATTGCGCAATAAAACAGTTGGCGGCGAAGCGGACAAAAAAGTGCACAACAATTGAGAATTCATCATTAATAAGCCCTAAAGTGGTGGACCGATGGATCGAGTGACTGGCCGGGAGGCCCCAACTGCGGCCAATAAAAACCTAAAAACCAAAATGGGCATTCGTCGAACACACAGAGGAACACATGCACTTGTTGTTGCTGGTGGGTTTTATTGCAGCTTGCAAACAAGCGACATTGGGGGAAACAAAAAATACAAGCGGCCGCCGGGACCCAGCCAACCCGCTTTAGGCCATTTAAGGCAACGCAATTAATTATTTTTTAACTGTTTTGTCATTTCGGAATGCAATGAGCGACGATGTCAAAGCGTCGGCCATCAGCCTGCAACCTGCCCCAGTCGATTGGCTGTCGTCCTGCCCGCTGTGCTAAGGACTTTGACATGGCCGATTGTGGGGCTCGGGCAGCTTTCGCTCGTTTGATCGCTTGATCGATTGATTGCCGTCGCACAGCAAAAACAACAAAACCCCACCCTCCGCCTGCCCTTTCAGCTGATTGCACGAAGATTGTAAGACGAGGCAGCAACAAGCAGTCGCGTTAATTTGCCGGTCTGACTGAGATCCTCTCCTGGCCGACGGGGGCCCCGGGCTGTTTGTAGAAAGTCGGAGAGCGAGCAGCGACAAACAGAAATTAATAAATTTTAAAATTAAACAGAAACAAAGGCAAACACTGCGACACTTGTGGCTGGCGAAATTCCACCAGCCCCCGCCAAGCCGAACTTCAGATACTTTAAATCCGAAAGAGGCAGGAACCCCTGTGTGAATTCTGTGCTTGAATGTTGGAACTGATAGGCTCCACGGTTGGGATATTAAGAGTATAAAAAAATGTATACATATTTAAACAAGTCGACTGGTTTGCGGACGCCCCCCGCTCTCTGGCCAGCCGCCTCGTTCACCTTGCCCCACCACCAGCAGCAGCACCGGCCCAGCTGCTTATTTGTTTTGTCTGTTTTGATTATAAAAAGCATTCAGCTTTAATTTGTCAATTTCTTAATTGGCGTTTCGTACGTTCCACATGCGCGCGTTCCAATAAAACTGCCAGCGCCGACGCCGACGCCCCGAACGAAGAGTCGCTCGCTCGCACCGCCGCCTCTGGCACCGCTAGCTGTCTCTTTTGCGCACACGCACACAACCACAGCAACGGTGGGGCCATTGGGGCTGAACTGGGGCCCGCCGTATGACAGACAAGCAGGCCTGCACGCTGATTTGACCATCGACAGCGACGACGACGGCAATCGAGTCGACGGCGGCGGCGGCGGCAGCGACGTCGCTGCTCATTGATAGAAGAATTTTAACAAGCTACGGTGTTTTGGAATTTCGTACGTGAAGAATCCAAAAATGTTTTACGCAATTAAAGAATCTGATAAAATGTCCACGGCCAAAGCTGAAAAAGAAAACAAACTAAAAAATAAAACACATCACTCCTTGTCAAGTGGTGCGCATATCGATCACCAGACGCCTGACCGTCGTGGCTGGCTGGCTACCCAGTAAATATGACAAATTTCATTAAAGCAAAAAAGAAAGAAAGACACACAATCAAAATCGGTAGCCCAGCCGTTCATCGATATCATCAACAATCGACGGGTTGCCTGCCGCCAGTCAATCGAATGGCATCGCCGTCTGCGTGCGCATGCGTGTGTGTCTCTGTGTGTGTATGTGATTGGGGCACAAACCAATTAAGCCGAGATTAATTGGGCATGTCAAGTGTCGTAATCGAGCGCGAACACAAGTTTGACATTTCATAATTATTTCAACTGACTGCCTCGGCCGGCTTGGCTTGTTTGCCGTTGCATCGCCTCTAAAAAACCGAATGATCGATCAATCGATCCACCGTTCACCAGCCGAGATGCGCCCAGACAGATATATCGGCATATAATTGCCGAAAGGGTTGCAGGAAGCGGCAGCTGGCAGACGTATAAAATTAGAAAGCCGGAGGACTGAGATTAAAGATCTTCTACTTTCAATTGCCCTTGGATTATCTTGGCCAGCCGATCGTCAGTCGTCCCCAAAAAAGAAACCTCGACTTTCTCAACCACCCACATTCGATGGGCTGGCCAAGATCAACAATCACAATCGCCCAACCAGGCCGGGGATTGGCCGGGAGTCGCTCATTTTGCAGCTAATTTGACAACAATTTACTGTAATCACAATCGATTCGTGTTTGCCAATTTTTTAATTGTTTTCAATCCTCTTTTTGCCAGACAAAAACCAAACACACGATCAGGTAATTTACGATGAACCCAGGCCCCCAAATCCCTGTGCGCGCCAAATAAACGAGCCCCATTAGCCCAGCTTAACTCGGCCCGGGAATGGTCATGGTGCTTCGTGCGAACTTCTAGGAATTATGTTGTTCCAATTAAAATAAAAATTAAAATAAAACAAAAGCCCCCACGAAACAGTCACCCGGCCAACCCCAGAGCCTCAGCCGTTTCTTGGTCGTCCTCGTTGCCGTCGTTGTTGTCGTTGTATCGATTTGTGAAATGGTCGCTCGTATTGATTTTTGATGTCGTTCTCTGGGTCGCTTAGTTGCCCGGGCTGATTTCCATTTAACCTGCTGTCCGGGGCAGCCGCGAGCGATCGACGCGCCTGCGCCTCTGCCTTTGCCCCTGCCTGTGGCAGTTGCAAGACGGCCACCGTTGGATGGCCTGGCTAGCTGGCTGGCTGGATTTTGTGTGTGTGTTGGTTGTGCTCCTTCATTTCTTCGCGCACGATACGATCGGCGTTGGTTGTTGGCTTGGGCTTAAAACGACTTTAATATGTAAATTCGATTTCGGAAGCCAAAGTAATTAATACTAGAATGCAGCCCAGAGTCGGGGAGAGGACGGAGTTGAATTTAAAATTAATCCAAACAAACGGATAAGAGAGCAAAAGCCAACAACAGAAATGTTAATTTGCCCCCAAAGAGGAAGCCACGATCTCCGAAGGTGAGAATATTTCCAACATTGCGGTGATTATCCTCCAAGTTTATGGCCCTGCCTGCGCCCACATCCACCGCCCCGTGACCCGCCAAGGGAGACATTCAAATAAAAATTATGCTTGACATATTGGTATAAGTTTTGTTTTTAATTATGTATGACATTCCCAAAGCAACTCGTCTGCCCTGCTGTGAAATCAGAGCTCTCCTCAGCCATATAGCCGCATTTTGAGATAAAGATCATCTATAGTCAGTTTCATCCAACTGACCAAACGAACGGTCAACCGACAGACCGACCGTTCGAAGACCAAACGGTGTGTGTTGTGTGTGTCCATAATGAAACTCATTGATGTAGGTAAATTATCGCTCTGTTCTTAACGTCGTGTTTTCGTGTTTTTTAATTGGACTTTGGGAATTTAGTGAAAAATGCTAATTAGTTAAAGGTCTTCGGTTGTCAGTCTACCGCTCGGTCCCTCGCTGGATTGCATTTCATTGATAATATTCGAAGAGAAAAGGAGACAAACAATAACCCAGCCGGGATTTAGGTTAAAAATTTATGTGACTTTACCCGGGGACTCGATCCAACCACCTTGACTGGCCTTGTCACCCAGACACGGCGTTTCGGGCAGCCTCAGTTCCAGGGCCATCTATAAAATTAGATTAGCAGTTAATTGGTTAATGTGCAGCCAGCAACGTTTGTTAATTGATTCCGGGAAACTTACAACAAAAAAATCTTATTTAATTAGGCCACCCGCTCTTCGCCCTGGGAGCCTGTGAGTCTCCCATGTTTTTTTAATTTGCCACCATTAAATTGTCATTGGGGCCTTCAACGTTCCTCGATCAGGTGGCTTGGGTGGCGGCAATCGATCACCAGGCATGCCCGGTAGTAAACCTAATTCATTTAATGGCTCGAACTGAAAGTCTGCCCTTGTGTTGTCACTCTCTCATCATTTGTCGCTTGCCGGCGGCATATCTTCATCTAATTATCTGACTAAATAGTCATTAAAAGTTTTACAGTTTTCCCCAACTCGAAAACAATGCCCGATTGTTAAAACAAAATCTTTATAATCTTCATAATCATATGCCAAAGGTTAGATCGCCCAGCTCTTTTGTCTTGATTTGCATTTCGATTGGAATTCTCTGTCTTATCATTTCATAGATGATTCCCGATAAGCGGCCACCCCGCGGAACAACATCCATAAACCGTCGGCCAAATTGGGTCACTCTCGAGCGTGTGACATGCCAATGGATCCGATCCATCCACTTGTGGGCCGCGGACCCACACACGGCGATAAATTCTCGGACAAACTGCCATTGCCACTTGGCAGCATCGCCGCCAGACTTGCCGCAGTCTGCCTCCCCGACTATGTTGTAGGCTGTCTTGTTGTCTGTCTCACTTGTAACTCGATAGTTTTGTGGTAGCGCACTCATAAATTTTGGTCAGAGGCCATCTCGCCTGGGCTACAGGTGAGCGGCGGGCATTTCCACTGCGGCGAATGCTCTACAAAATGGGGAAGTTGGTCCGGAAAAGAGATTCAAATTGAGAACAAAATTCATCGGCATAAAGACAAAATCAGCTTCTTTATATATTTCTAATTCCCTCGACAGATTGACAGACTCAGCTTCATTCTCATCCCAGAAGAGTATTTCAAAGTCGTTGTGTGGTTTTGGTTTGCTTTCTCGAGTTTTATTATTTTTACTCACGAGAGTCGATATTTTTACAGTTTTTTGTGGCGTTGCTGTTGTTGGCCGGCCGGCATTATTTATTGCTCAAAAGTCATTCTATTTAATAGTCATGCAAATTAATTTTTGCTCATTTGTACAACAATAAAATTGTTAACTAATTAATTTTGATTGAAATTTGCATGCAAAAAGCGAAAATCAATTTGCGACCAGCGGGTTCTGTTGCCGTTTATTTTTATAATTTTTCTCCTTTTTTTTTGCGCTCTGATCGAAACGCTCAGATAAATTCGAACTATGCCATCGCGTGTGGCTGGCTGGGTTGACTGGGGCTGCTGATCTGGTTGATTGTGGTTTTGAAAAATTTTCATAAATTTTCTACCCCATCATTTCTGGTTTAGCCAATTTCGATTAGCCCCAGGCGACACGCCATTTGGCAACTAGTCCAGCCGCAAAAGCGAAAGTTTGCGATGCCCCGCACCAGATAACCGCGGCGCCCAGCCGATGAAGCGGCACGAAAAGAGTTGCCCTGAAAATAACAACTAATTAGCGGCAATAATAATGCCGATAGGATTTTGCCAACGGAAGCCATGTTTATTAATTTGCGGCATCTTAGACAATCGAATCTCAATCTGGCCGGCGATTGTTTAAAGTTGTTTTGGGAATTCTAAGTGCCCGGATATACCGACGCATCGATCGGGACGGGACACCGAGGACAGACAATGGGACAAAAGACGCCTGCCAATTATAAACCCAAAGAGACATTGAATTTCGTTTTATCGCGAATTTCGATGGATGGCGCAAAGGGCCCGGCCGAGCAGACGAATGCGAGCCCAGACATCCTCTCTCCATACATTTGGGCATACATATATCTCAAATTAGCGAACATTTTATATCTGTCAGCTACTGTTCTCCCTAATTAATAACAAGATGCCTTTTTAATTCCGTTTCGTGCGTTTTGCGCGCTGTTGCGCGTTTTAATTGCCCCGGCCACAAAAAAGAGGAGCCCGGCCCGAGAGGAGCGCCCCAAGGAGTTGGCAGGCGATGGGCCAACGGGCGGGAGGGTCAGGCAACAGGCGCCTTGCCACAGCGTTGCATGGGTGTGTGTTGCATGCGAGCTTATCTGGCGGCTGGTAATTTGCGCTTTTATAAACTGAGCTGCTTGTAATTATAACTAATTTCGAATGTTGTAAAAACTCTGCTGCAGCTTTGGATTTTCGAATTATTAATTTTCATATTGCGGGAAAATATTCCAAATATTTGGCCAGTCAGTGCTCTGGATCAAGTGGTAAAGAGATGAGGAGAGATGAGGCTTTCAAAGAAATGAAATAATGAGAATAGAGAAGTCTCAAAAGATCAGCAACAATGAGCAGCAAGCAGAGGAATTAAAGTTGCAGCTTCAAATGTATAAAAAGCATGAAAGATTGGAGATCATATCAGATTAGGAGAGTTTCTCTGCAAGGGCTTTCAGTTCCTTCGATTTCCATTTTTTTTATACACCTTTGGTTTCTGGAAAGAATGGATTTAATTTGTGGATCTGTAAAGAACCAATCAACCATATAGATCAAAGTGTCTGATCTGCAGCTGATTAAAGATTTGAAGGCTTTAAAGAAACAATTCTCAAAGAGCAGACTTAAGAATCGGTTGAAAAATAAATAAATGGGAAGGAATTTAGATTATTTTTTATTTTTTGTTTATATAATAATTGAGTCAGTTTATGGCTCTTTAGAATATCGGATTACAGAAGCATTGTCAGTGATTTATGATATTGGAAATCAGTTTGGAATTCGCTTCCGGTCCCTCAACATCAAAAATCTTCCATGTATGCGCAATTCTCGTCTTGTTATGGCTCGTTTGGGAAAAATGTGAACCGAACTACTGCCATTTTTAGCTGGAGATCATATCGCCTAGCCATTTTATTGTAACTGCCGCACACACACACACCAACACAACACACACACTGCATATGCTTAGCTTTTTTGGTGTGCCCAACAATGTTGACTGTTGTAAAATAATAAACACTCGGATCGAATGACACTAAATTGACATAAATGAGATCAAACGGCCGCCAGGCGTAACTACCGTCGGCAGAGGCCGTCTTGGTAGCCGCAGCGGCGAGTTGGCCAGGTTAGTTTGGTTGCTTGATTGCAGAGAGACAGAAGGAGAGAGGAAACCAGGCAGACATTCGGCTCAAATCTTACTGACCATAAATCGCAACGGGTCAGGCATTTTAGCCAACATTTTGCGGCCACCGAGCGCCATAGACACCACGACTTTAGAGGCTTTCCGGCGGACCACCCCGCCGCCCCCCTGCCGAGCTGTTTCTTTCTCTTTCTCGCGCTGTGGGGAAGTCGGTAGGCTGAAACCAGTTTGATAAGCCAGTTTCTTGGCCAAGAGAGTGTGTTGTGTGGCGGCAAACTTGTTTCCGATGGCAGTCGAGGAGGCCCCGGCAACGCCTCCTTGGCCCAGGTAGGAGGAGCTTTGAGCCGGCCGGAGGAATTGGCAAAGATGGTGGCAGTGACGGTGGCGTTGGCAGCGGTCGTTCGTGTCAGTGGCGGCGTCTTGACCAAAATGGTGGCCAGCGTTTTAGCCAGGCTAATAGCGATCGAATTTATGGCATTTTTTCATTGTTCTAGGAATTTGAATGGCTCGCCGGAGCTCGCCGAATTGCCGGGGCTCTCAAAATGGTCGCCCCGGTGAGCACAATGGCTGCGGATTTTGATTTACAACGGTCAGCGGCTCCAAAACACATCGCCCGGGGGCATATTTATTGGATGATTCAAACAATTGCCCCGGCCTGGTGTTGGCCACTGTTGGCCCGGCCCGGCGTATCGGCTGCGATCGTTTCATGGCTTTCGTGGAAGCCAGGATGCAGCGGCGGACCCTCTCCTTCGATTTGATGGCTTCATTATGCAGTTACCAGTGGCGGCCTCAGCCAGTTGGCAGTTGGCGTTTTTTCCAACAAATTGGCTGGTCAAAATGCTGATTTCATATTTCTGCTACTCTCGTTTTATTTATTAAGCCACTTTGGCTGCGACTGCGGCTGTGGTTGTGCCAGCCAATTAAGATTTTCCCTGGGCCTTCTCGGACGATCTCAGGTTGCAGAAGTTTTTCGGCCATAATTGGTTTGGCAGCATAAAAATCACATGAATCGAATGCCTCTTGCATACATTTCCGTTGCGATGAGCTCAATGGCACGGCAATTAAATGCGGGCCATCCTGTATCCTTCAGATACTCCACTCAGATACATAAACCAAGCAAATAGCGACTCTCTTGGCCGGCCGGCCAGCCAGTAAGTGCGACTAAATTGAGTGCCGCCGTTTGAGCACCTCAAGCAGACTGACAGACTGACTGACTGACTAACTGACGGGCCGGCTGGCGAGTCGGTTTCGCTGCCCATGGATGTCTTGGTTGCTTGTCATTAAATGCTCGAAGAAAATTATCTTGTTAAAATTACAAATAACACGAACATGAAGTAATAAAAACGTACGGAATGAATAATGTGCGCCACGTTAAATCGCCGCTGACGACTGACAATCGCAGTGAGTGGCTGCTGCACCGACCGACCGGTTGCACATCCTCCGAGTGCGGCGCGGGCTGGGATGGGGCAGCATCTTGGCAGCATTCTTTTGGCCTGGTTTTTATGTGTCGATTTTTAGTGGCTGGCCAAACTGCAGTTGCACATTGGCTGTTTTCACTTAATTGGCAGCGATTTGAGCAGCGGCAGCTGAAATGGCCCCGGCAATTTGGCAAATCTCCAGCCGAGTGTCCCCCGTCGAGAGCGGACCCAATTTCGGTTCTCGTCTCTTCAGCGGCTTGATGAGTGGAGCTTTCTTTTCATTTCACTTCATTTGTAATTGCGTGGGCCGGCCAATCCACTTAAGCGACTGCCCATTGGCCATCTCTCTGCTCTCCGCTTTTAGTGCATAGTTAAACTTCTTTTATGTCTTAATTAAAGTTTATGGCGCTGCAAGGCGTCAAAAAAGAGTTTTTAAAACGGACAGACGGACAGTTGGGCAGACTGATTGAGTTCCCTTTTAGGCCCTTCGTATTAGAGTGGCCTTTGTGTAAGTGTTGGCCGTGTACAAATCGCTTGATTGGCTTGCACGTCATTGCCAACGGAGCCTCCGCCACGGCTTAGGGCTGCCAGGCTTACGGGCCATTTTAGTTTTGGCCCCAGCCCGGGCAGAAATCGTGTCTGCGTTGCTGCTTCCTTGACTGCTGCTAATAGGCAATTAAGTTTATGCTACCTGCCATTTTGTGCCGCCATTCGGGCTCTCGGAATTAGAACTCGATAGATGCATTAGCAGGAGTCAAAGTTCAATGGAAGCCATCGTCTAAAATTCATTGCCTTAAGAGCTGCCATAAACTTGGACGAGCTCATTAGCCACTCAATGGCTGAAGATCCGCAGGCCAATGAACTTTCGGTGGCATCGAAAGAACTTTACTGAATGTCTAGGACATAAGGAAAATATCCGTCGATTCTTTTAAAATACATTTGAGGTTTTCTTTAGAAACCCATAAAATCTTGACAGATAGAGAAGGCATTTTATATGAATTAAGAATGTATTAAATGTATTAAACATAATTCGATAAAAATGCTCTAAACGATTTGGAGATTTATTTTTAGAATTTGAAAACCTTCCAGCCTTTTAAATTAGGATTTATGGCATTGGCTTTGAGTTTTATGGAATAATCATTTATTCAAATTTCAGCTCCATTTGTTTATAATTTTTTATAATAAAATTGGTCCTTTATTTCCTTTATGATAGAAGAACCCGGAACTACTACCAGAAAGATCTCCAGCGGATGTTAGAGCTACCCTACCAATCCTATTTGCTTTATAAAGATAAGTAGATTGCTTCAACCCATGAAGAGATTGGAGAAGATCTCCTGATCCACATCATACTTGTAGAATCGATTAGCTCACTTTATTTATCTGCTTAGATTTTCAGTAGTTCAATGGGGTCCTTTGGGGAGTTTCTTTCTAGACGTACTACAAATCTACTGCCTCATCCCTGATCTGTTGGTCATCTATATGATTCTCTGTTAATGTCTATTGACTTTTAAAGATTTCCTAAAGAGTTAAAAATAAATTTTTGTATTTTCAATTAATTTATTATAATCTAAATACAGCAGGCATTTATGTTGAAGAGTTAGGCCTTCCCTGAACCTATTGAAAGAATCATTTATGGCTGTTGGTATGCAAGTTTTATTATAATCTTGAATGTCCTTCGAATTTAGTTGAGAACTTGGCAAACGGAATCCGTCAAGACTTTGGCGGTGGCTTTCCTCCGCTCCCGCATTATGGATCGCTCATTAAGAGACCAAAGAGTCCTCGGCAGCTAACCGTGCTCCCTGTAGCAGCATCAGTGCCGCCACAACCCCACATGCCTCTCGGTACGCATGACGCAATTAAGCGAACTTCCGCTTCGCGCTCACACAGTCCGATGGCTGCCGCTTCCGAGCCGGTGGAGAGGAGGAGGCCGTTGGAATCTTTTTTTCTGTGGATTGCGGTCTTTTGTTTTTTGTGTAAGCGTAGCTTTCTTCATATTTTAAATGCTTTTGAGGCTGAACTTCCTTTCCAATTGCTTTTAATTGCGTATACGCGGCCCGCAACGGTCGTTTGGGCGAAATGTCTTAATTAAGAGCGCTCGGCGGCGGGTTCTTCTTGGGGGCTTTTTTGTAATGGGCCTTGGCAATGGGAGTCTTTACCATAGTTTATTGCAATTATTATGATTACTTATTATGGCGGCCATTCGTTTCGCTTTGTTTGCGGTTTATTTTCTTTCCGTTTTTTTAATGGCCGGCAACCAATTGCAAATATTTTCCAAATTGTATTGTTGATTTCATATTTCTCGTGTAATTTCGCTGCGGTCCTTTCAAAAAGACCGCCTAAGCCATCGTACCGCCGATCGATCGCCTGCTTCGCTTGATGGCTTCATTTTATTGTGGCAAATTAAAAAAGACCAACTCCCCAGCTGGCTGGCTGGCCGGCGTACGGACAAGCAGGCGTGTTGGCCTTTTGGCCTGGCGGCTCGTCTAAACGCGGCTTAATGCGGCAGTAAATTGGTGGCTTGGCCAAGACCAGCCTACGGGCCACTGCCTGGCCGTCCTCCCTGTTATTTGGGTCAATAAAATTATGAAGAGCACTCGGGATCAGTCGGGGCTACGATTTGGTTACGCCTAAAAGCCCATAATTTCGAAATAATTTCCCCAAGCACCGCGCCTTAATGTCAGCGCCTTAGCATTTCCCGATTGAGTTGCTTCTATCGATTGGAAAACGGAGGGGCGGCTCGGGGGGCATAATAAATCTTAAGCTCTGGTTAAAAATTCCATCAATATGCAAAATTTTTCAATTAAAATTGCCGAGCGTGGGGCAAGCCAAACAAAAGCTGCAAAAGATACCTGAGTGGCCAACAATCGGCGGCAATTTATGTGCAGGCGGCAGAGCGCCATTTTCACATTCATTGTATCGCCGGCGACGTCAGACAGCGAAAAAAATTAATAAAACCAGAGGCGAATAAAAAATGGAGCAACAATAAAACAGAAATGGCTCACACCCCAGCGTCCCCCCCATACAGAGACATTCAATCGACCGAAAGCAAAAAAAAAGGGCCACAAATGCAGAGCGGAGGCGGAGGCATCCCGAGCGACTGACAGGAAATTAGTTTCCATTTTTTGATGAATGCTTCGACAGGATTGCTGTGATGCTGAGCTATTTCTTCTCTTCGTCTTTTTTTTTGCACCAGCAGCCCGGCACGTTTTCCGATGCTCCAGGATCGTCAGCCTTCTCGCATAAATTGCCACGACATGACAACCAGCCACGCTTTTCAGCTGGGCAGGCAGGCAGGCGAAAAAAGGTATAAAAACGACAGAACGACATCGGGCTATGCCGGCACTTCCTTTTCGCATTCATTTACCAATAAAATATTAACAGCACAAACATAAAAATAACAGAGGAACTGGAAGCTGGACGGACCGCCGGCGCTCCTGACATGACGACGACGCGACGACGCATCGGAGGCCAATTGACAGTGGTTAATGGACGGAGAAATATCTCTATTCTGGAGTATATAAAAATGGAATTCGATTGCATTTTCAATCCAGCAATGGCCAAGAATTATGAACAAATTCTAGGAAATCTTGGCCATCTTCTCCAGCATCGCAGGGCCAGCAAGAGAACAATTTGGCGTTGATATTTTAGACTTGATTTTTTTTAGCTTCTTGCCAGTTTTAGTTTGCCAGAAATATGTTTATGGATTGGGGTTTGGTGGATTTACGAGCAAAAAATACCCCAAATTAGATTGAATTCTATTCCTTTTAGAATTTTATGGTTGCTCAATTTATAGGACTTTGATCTACAACTTTCCTGGAACGTATTGGCGTCCCAGAACTAAGCTCATATCGAGCCATTCGAATCGCATTAAACGAAGCCCCCAGCTTGACGTTTATTTGCTCCCATCATGACGCATTTGTTGGGGGGGAACTTAATGCCATGTGTGGTGTGTTGGGGCATTCGGTGAAATCAAATTAACAAATTAAAGAAGCGGGTGTCATAAACTAGCCCGCGTGAGTCGGCGGGGTCCTTCGCGGTTGAGGCTGTTAAATTACTCGAATTTCATATCGAAATGCCGCTGGGCAGAGCTGAGCTTGTCACACAAAAACCGAATGATTTATTTCGCCCGAAAAGACCAAAGCATTTAAATGTGTTTTTGATTTACAAACAACAAATAAAAGTTATGATGAGTGGGGCGGACAGTCAGTCGGTTAACCCCTCGTCCGGCAGATGTGGCAGGCGTTGGAGGAATGGCGACGGTGGTCACGCTCGTAAAACGCCAACTAAGCGTTGAGGTCACAAATTTTTGGGTGCTGGTTGAGTTGATTAAAACATCTCATCATAGAGTCGAAGGGGGCGCGGAAGTCTGGTTAATAGCCCATTAAGCCGTTGGCAGCTGGAAATTCCCCGAGCTCGCCTGGCGTGGCGGGTGGGTAAACGCGAACCAATAAATTCCGATTAAATGCCCAACGAATATTCCCCAAAACTTAGGCTCTTAGGATTGCCAGATTTTGAATTCCTTTAGACCCTCGATATAAATCAATTTTAGTAATGGAATCTCAACTCTTCTGCCCGGCCATTGTGACACTTTAATTGCAGCTTAACTCGTTTGATTTACTGCCCTGCATTCGGCCAACATTATTGCCATTGTGGGGGTAACAAATTCATTTGTTAATTATCTTGCCGGCCATAGAAAATCATTGGGTGACAGGCTGCAGGGGGACGTGGGAGGCCATAATTATGCCACGATCACTGATCACTGATCACTGACACGATCAAAGGCCAAGCTCTGCATGCCAAACGCAGGCTCCCAGACCCTCTTGGCCCTTGGCGATCTTCGGCTAGTGATAGGCAAATAACCAGGCCCCCGGCCTACCAGGCTAAGTGATCGTGAAAATCAAAACAACATAATCATAAAATGCACACACACACACGCTGGCACTTTGGGGGACCCACACTCGACGTGTTGTAGTTGCTGTTTTGTTCATTGGTCTTTGCGTTGAGTTTGGGACCGCGATAAGATCATATGAGACGATCGGGAGTTGGTGCAGCGGCCAGCGAGGAGCTAGCCAGTTGGCCGTAGCATTTTATTATCGGCCAGGATCGCGCTGGGCATGCAAATTTCCATTTGGTAGCGCGGCCAGAAACGCTCGCTCCACAACGCATGCCGTAAATCACCGCCAACAACAACGGCAACAAATTTACAACAACTTCTCGCTCGGCCCGTTGGCAATATGCCGTGCCCGGGCAATTCGTGAGACGTTCGCCTCTCTCAGGTCATGAATCAGTTTTTCATAGACGATGCGACGCGATGCGACGCGAAGTCGACGCTTTTGTTTTCGGCCAGGCGATAACTTCATTTTGCGGCTTAATATGCTTGTCGAGGGCCTGGTAAGTAGTTGTTGCAGGCACATAGCGGCTGCTGGGGCAGCTGCCTCTGCCGCTGGAGGCTGTTGCCAAAAGCGTGAACTCCCCAACACCTTGAGCAAAGTTTTTGTAATCTTTTTTCTACTCGTAGCATTTTTTTGGCCATGTTGACACAACCTTTCCCTGGCCAAAGACTGGCTAAGGCCCTCCCCCCGTGGTGGTGGCCTTATGATAATAATTTCAAGCAGCCAACCCAGCCAGCCAGGCAGTCGCCCGCTTGCTTGCCTGTCGATTAGGAAGCGCGACAATTTTCCATAGAGAACCCAGTCACTCCCCTTCTCGGGGGCCCTGGCAAAGGATCGCTGAGTGTTTTACAGCCTCTGGCACTTGCCTGTGGGACAAACGGCCAGCGGACCTAGAAAAACGTGAGTTGGGCTCACGACTTTTGGCCCCTTTCCTTGGAGCCCAGCCGCTGCCGCTTCGGGGGCTTGGCCAGTTTTGTTGTCTTTGTTAGTGGGTAGCAGTTAGTTGGCCTCACTTACCACTAAGTTAAGATGTTTTGTCTTGGCCTCTCCGCGAGGTGTATGCGCAATTATCGTGGCGAGCCTGGCCGACCGGCCGACCGGTTGGCTGGCAGGCCGGCATGCCTGCCTGGCTGGCTGGCGTTGGCACTTTGGGTGCCTGGCGGGCTGGCTGGCTGGCTGGAATGCCTAGCAGCTTAGTTTTTCTTTTTATTGATTTATGATTTGTTTAACACAAAGGCGCATTACAGAGCCCCACCTCCTTCCTCGCCGCACGAGGATGGAACTTGGTTCTGCCATTTTTAAGCAGAATTTCCAGCATGGAACTCATAAGCTGAGTTAGCGAGCCAGCCAGCCAGCCAGTCGGCTGGGCATTTAAAATTGTCTTTACCAAATTTGATGGCAGCCTTAAACTTCATGCCACATTTGGTGGCAACAATAGTTGCAATCACGGAACGACCAAAGCCCCGGCCAGGCCGGCCAGCCGTGGCCCATAAACCAGGCTTAATTTGGCTTGAATGCAACTCAAACATCAAAATATTTTGCTCTGGATGGCCCGGGGCAGCTGCGTGGTCGGCCCACAATTTATTTAGTGGGTAAATTGAATAAAAATTAGACAACTGAATTAATTTCCATAGCGACAAAAAGCCTGAAATATTGCGACTTACGATTATGGCCGGCCAGCAAAATGGGTTCGTTAGCGAACGGATTAGGCCAACGACACTTGACCCCTCGACCCAGCGGATCTCGCCACCATTCGGACTGTCAAATTTCCCACTTCACAACTCGATGCTGCTGCTGAAGAAGTTCCCCCAGACATTAACACCTTGTCCCCCGTTCGGTAGAAAACTGCCAACTAAGCATGAATTGTGGCTAACGCGTTTGGTAAACAAATCCAGCCGCGGCGGCTCCAAACTGTCTGGCATATTAGCCAACCCTTCGGTGCAGTTGCTGCCGCTGCTGTTGCAACGGCGGGCAGCCCTTTGTTGATTGATTTATTGTGGCTGGCCATCGATCGAGTCGATCAATCGGTGCTGTGAGAAATTGTAATGATGAAAAATTAATACTCGTCAATGGCGATTGTGTTGGTGGCGGGGGCCGTCGACTTCAATTGCAGTTGGTCGGGGGCGAGTGATTTTCAATTGCCTTTCAGCTCTTCTAGGGATTCTGGGGCCGGGCCGAGCGATTCTGGGTTTCATTGTTGGGCGCGCGAGGCTCTTGGTAAGGGAACTTTCTTATTTCGGGCTAATCATCGTTTATTGAAATTTTTCTCTTCAATTGATTTCTTTTCTGAGCTGTGGGAAAGCAACACTTGGCACCCTTGGGCTTTGACAGTTGCCGCCTCCCAACGAATCTCTTCTGGCCGGCCGGGGATCAATTTATTAACTGATTAGGCATTCATACCTGCCGCCCGATCGCCGACAACACACACAGCCAACGATGATTAATAACAAAAGCGGCCAAACATTGTTAACCCCAGGTTAATTTACGCTTTAATCAATTGGGTTCATTTACACTAACAACAGGCAATGGCAACGGCAACGGCAACAGCAACAATTGGCAGGCGGCAGCAACAACGGCTTTGCTGCCGGGGCCCTTCGTGTGTTGGCCGCGGGGCAGCCGTGGCTCATTTGTTCTGCTTGATGACGATGGTTGCGATCTCCCGGCCAGCCCGGTCCGGTTGGCCCGGTCCGGCCGGTCAGTTTGATGTTTGAAGTCAAAACACTTGAGATAATTGCAAATTGAATTATTGCTGAAAATATATTGAAAATTACTATATTTTGTGCTACAACACATTCAAATTGATGACTTGATTGATCGTCCTCATCATGCACGTCTGTCCGTCCATTGGCCCATCCCCTGTGGTTCCAACTGATGCGTCTTGATTAAAAGAGGCCCGCGCCGGTTTCATGCCGGGCCAGTTACCTTTTGGATTGGGCGGCTGGCGGCGCTCGCTGAAATTAAGTTAAACAAATTTTATAACACCTTTTGGCCCATCACACACACCAGAAAACTCTTGCCAGGGCCAGGGAATGCAATCAGTTTCCTTACAAATGATGATGATAACCGGCGGCATCGATCGTCGTCTGTCTGAAGGGGCAGCGCCGCAGATTACTTGCGCCGCACTTAACCTCACTTATAACAATAAAGTAAATTGCAGACATGCGACAGACAACCGTCCACAAGGGCTGGGCTGCCTCCATCCTGAGTGATGGCCAGGGAAGATTTATCGAAAAGCAGCCATGAAATGAGACTTACAGGCCTCACAGTCAGGAGTCATAGCGACGAATCTGATGGGAGGAATAAGCTTATAATATTTATTAATGCTTATGGAACCCAAAAAGTTCTTTAAAGGTTGGAAGTGAACTTTGAAAATTAAGAAGAAGTGAGCTATGCGGGAGAGCTAGGATTTGGATTCTCAAATTCATATCGAAGAACTCTTAAAATTAGAATATTAATATTTATTATCTTAAAAAGATCTTGGCTCTGTATTTCATACGGAAGGCAATTGGCATCACTGGCTGCCTTGATTTGGCGTCACCAGTCTGGGTGAGTTTCTTGTCAAGTTGTTAGCCCGGCTGGACTGCGTATGAACTTGGACAATGTGGAGTGTGATTAAGTTGAAGGCTCGCCGAAAGATCACAGGCCGCGGCACCGATCACTTCGTTCTCGGCGATCCTCGAAGAGGCAAACAAGTTCCTCGCGCTGCGCCTAGCAAGTGTAATGATCGGCAATTTCAAAAACACCTCAGAACGCCTCTAGCCATGAGTGGTTGGGTTGGTCCGGCTGTCCGGGATAGGATCCAATCAGACACCCGCACTCGGGCCCACAGTAGGGTTACTTATTGGTAATTGAGTGGTTAAATTACTCAATTTCGTTGATGGAGGAGACAGGCAGGCAGACAGGCAGTCGGACGGGCAGTCGGGCTGGAGCCACTTAGCCGGTGGAAATGTGTACAAATCTGTGGTTAAGGCTTGGGATAAGCCACTCAATTAATTTCAACTGATTTGGCGATCTCAAGGCAAATCTAATCCGGCCAAATGGGACTGCAAGTAGCCGTTCCAGCTGTCGAGGCAATGGGCTGCTCGGCTGACAGAGCATCGGGTCGTTTGCACTTTAATTAAAAGACGATAAATTTGCCAGTTGGGCTGGCCGATCGACCGATCGGTGCTCCGCGAAGCCAGCCAGGCTGTGTCGAGTGAAATTTATTTATTGTTTGTGCCCAAAGTGGCAGCACAAAAGCCAAGGTGTTAATTTGTTGCCGGCCAACTAACTAGGACGACGGACGGGGCTTGGTTTTGTGGTGCCATTTTGGGCCCGGTCGCTGGTGGTTGAGGCTTTTCATTGACGCTAACGAACATTTTTGTGCGATTTAATCCCATTTCATGGTGATCCTCCACAATTGCCAGCCCGTGCTGAAAGCCCGACTGCAATTTATTCCCGCTTGTTGTTGCTGCAACAGCGACTCCAGCAACGCCAACAAATCGACTGCCAAATGATGCCAAGCGGCTGTTGTGGCCGCTCTGGAAGTCCAACTGCCGGGCTGCCAGCTTGCCAGGCTGCTGGGCTGCCCAGCCGTGGCCTCCACTTTGGCTTTGACGTGATTTATTGGCCGCCCGGGCCCACTACCTGAGGGCGTTTTGTCGCAAATTAGTTGCATTCGGCTTCTGTTAATTTAGCCGGGCCGCAAGTCGCCCAGCGATTGCCACGCAAATTGTGATAATTTATCGAAGTGGGCGCAAAAAGTTAAACAGAAATTACGGCCTTTTGACAGCCACTCCGGTCCGCTCGCCCGCTGCACGTGTGGACGGCGCTGCACGAGCCCAGAATCTGCCGCAAATCAACGCCTTGAATTGAAGTCGATGCTTCCTCTGTCCGTCCGTCCGTCTCGGGCCTTTAATTTGACATATAAACTCATTGTGGCTAATTGCACTGAACGAGCCGCGAAAAGGAAGTTTCGATTTCTGCGCATGCGCGCCCAGCCACTTCAAAAAGGTGCGGCTGCCACAATTGGGTGGTAATTGGGCTTGGGGGGCCGCCGCGCCATTCATGCAGATCAGAGACGTTTAGTTTATTGGCCGGGGTCAGTGCCAGGTTCACAGCTCGTCATTAATCACAGTCGCGGGGCCCTGCGCTCCTCCTCGGAGTGTTGAGTGATCTCTGCGGTCGTCTGGACCGGACCTCGGGTGTCGTTCGATGGCAGCCGCGCGTCGCTTGTCGGTTATCTGTGGCAATTTATCTTGGCGTTTAGTTTTAATTAAACGTGCCACACATGCCCCGGCCTTCTGCTTCTCCACCCGCTAGCTTTTTCTCATATTGTCTGTCTAATAATAAAGCATTTTTGGCCAACCGCTCGAGTGTCACTTATCAGTTTTGGTTGGACGGTTCGACGGCAGTTGGCATTGTTATCCTTGCCGGCAGTGCCTCGGTCCTTATGTCTTAATTATGTCAGAGTGCAATCGAGTGTGACTAATCGCATATTTATAATCGTATTAGTTGATTCTCCTGTCTGTCTCTCTTTCCCAGCGTGTCGGGCCAACAAACAATCGCATTTGGAGAGGGAGAAATCCTTTGAGCGCGAGACATGAGAGCAAATTTGTTCAATGGTTCGTTTATAATGAACGAAACGAGGATTTTTTATGTTATCCATTGACACTTCCAATTCATAATGTCAAATGCGTTCGTCCTTTGTTGGCCTCACTTTTCATTGACTTGGCAGCGAATTGAATTCGTTTTATTGGAGAGTCCTTCTTGTCCCGGCACGCAAGCCGTGAAAGCCGCTTTTTGGTTCGGTTCATTATCAAAATTTGTTATGCCCCAGGAAGTCAGACTTGCAGCCGTTGAAATTATTCCAGCTGCCGCTCATAATCGTAGCATACTTTTTGGCGCTCAACGACAGCAGAAGATATTATAAATTTGAATGTAGGATTCCTAGATCTCAGATCGGAGGATTGGAAAACTAAATTCCAGAACTTTATTAAAATTTACTTGGATTTTTTATCTTATTTTCTTTTTCTTTATTTTCAAATGAAACTCTTTTTTGTGATGCCGCATTTGACACTCGAACTGCCCGCCCATACGATACATTCTAGGGATTCTCCATCTGTTATCCTTTGGCGGCAGGGCGACTCTCAATTTATAAGCAATCATATTTCCAAATAGCTGGGAAACATTTGCCATGCTTTCTGGCTCATTGAGCTCCGCAAACTGTACCCACAGCCGCGACCGCTGGGCCGGCCAGGCCACTCGAGTCCTTCGTCTGCGCGGCCATTTAATTGTCCTTAAATGCGGCGCAGCGTATGACAACCCGATATATGAAAACGAAATCACGCGCTAACAATTGAAAGGATTCATTAATAAAATGTTTAATAGGATATCTCTCGAGCAGACGCAGCAGCAGCCGCCGCATGTCCTTTTGTGCGGCATCCCTCGTGCGGCAGGAGCGGCGTAAAATGTTTTACGCTTCGTTGCATTGAAATTCATTTGAAAACGATTTTTCTCTCGGGCCACTTACACAAAACACAACACACACACACACTCGCGCACACACAACATCCACTAAAGTGAAGTTAATTTATTAGACATTTTGTACACATTAACTGGCAGAAGGACATCATCATCATCAAGACCCGGAGTCGGATCTGGAGGGAGCGGCAGCGCCGAGAGTCTATTAAATTTGTGTTCGGTCTTTGTGTCTTTCGAGTGGTGGTGGCCGGGAGGGTGAAGTGGTTGTTATTTGTTTGTCTGCCGCCTGGCAGGATCACAGGATCATTGTGCTCTTTTTTTCTGAAGGCAAGCCAATGAAGCCGACCCAATCCAACCGCTCTCAGGGATGCGCTCGTCTTTGTCGCATTTAATTTCTCGTTAATTGTGAAAATATTTATACTCATTTGTGCTCGTTTTGCACCTTTTGCCCGGCCAACCCCCAAGGATCCTTGGTTGGCTGGCAGTCGGGCTGCCTGGCTAATTTAACACTGGCCAAAGAGGGTGGGCCGGCCGACCATTCGGCTGACTTGATTGCCCAAAACAATTCCAACATAAAAGTCATTAGGGGTTACCAAAGTGGCGATGAATTTTGAAAATTTTTACTTGATTTACAATTATCCTGAACGGTTAATGAATCTCATTAAATTGCCTCTTTAAATTTATTGTTAGCATGCAATCAACTGGCAGACAGGCAACTGCTTAAATTCCTTTGCTGATGGCACAAAACGGGAAACTGTTAGAGCCACAGGAAAATATTCTCAGAACTGGAACTTGAGCTGATTTTTAATTAGGAACCTTAAAAACCAAATAAGCTTTCTTTTAATTTGCTATTTGAATTCTTTGTAAAAAAATCTAGGTGAGTTGAATTCCGAAAAGGCAAAATTTTCGAAGAAGCCTTATCTTCAAAGAATATCTGAAAAATACAGCGGACCCGATTGGAACTCTAAGGACTTCTTTGTAAATCCTAACGACTGCAGACTATTTCAATCAGCCAGAGCAGTGGCGGCTTTTGGTAAAGGAGAACGAAGCCTTTCCAACTGTAAAGCAGCCGAGTCCTTCATTAGAATTGGCACTAAATCGATGTGAGCTGGAGAGAATTGTGATCCCGGAAGGCTTGCTTGGTGCTCCTGTTTCTGCAGCTCCTCCGGTTGCCGTCCAGCCAGCCGCCCGATGATTTATTGATGCGGTCAAAACATGTGTTGGAAATGACAGCTACTTACGGCATTTGTAACACCAAGGAGGCCGCCACGTAGCGCCTCCTTGGGACGCCGCGTGTGTTCGTTTTCACGGAATTGGAATCGGGAATCGCCCGGTTGCGGTTGCGCCCAACTTGTCTGCCGCTAACGATCCTTGGCAGCGGCAATCAGTCTGTGAAGTCGGGCATCGTATTTCCGCCCGATCGTTTGTCGTTTGCCGTGTGGGAATTTCCGTGGCGGTAATGCGATCCGATATTTCATTTTACCAGCGCCATTCCAATTATCGATTATTCACAAAACGATTAATTTCGTTTCGATTTGCCTTGCCCGGCGGAAGCAGCTGGAAAAGGTTTTCAAAATGCCGGTGCTTCAATTTTGGCCAATGAAAATGGGAAATTTCATGCCATGTGGCATGCAAAATATTTGCCATCAGGCTGGATATGCGCCAAGGATATTTCGCGTAGCCAAAAGCGCTTAGCGCGTCATTGCCGCCAATCTGTGCCACCGCTGAGATTTTAATCGCCTTCTGCGGAGCCCGCTGGGCTCCGTCCACTCGGCACACGCACAGTTGGCCACAAACAATGGCAGCATTTGAATGTCTGTCGAGCAGCCATTTTGCGCTAAAAGGATAACAATAATAGTGGCAATAATGCCCCCAATCTGCCTGTCACCGTCCCTGTACGCATCTATCTGTGTGCCTGTGTGTGTGCGTGTGTATGGAGGGTGTTAATAATGGCATTTTGGCAATTGACCAGCATGAATGTGCCCAGCCGAGTCTGCCTGCATAATGAGACGCGACAGCGGCCAACGGACAACGGCCAGGGAATGCCGGGGAAGCTGGCATTTGGGTCGCCATTATTAATGCCATTTGCATGCCGCCGCCGGCAGCGGGCCATTTGCTTGGCCGGCTCTCAGGCACGCACAGCCGCGCAATAACAGTAAATTTGATGAAAATTGCATTTCATGGACCGCCGTCGTTTGTTCTCGCCATCGCCCATAGTCCGCAGTCCATAGTTTCGATTGTATCAGTTCCCCAGTTGCCTCGAATCTGATGGACATGGCCACTCGTCCATAAACAAAATGGCGTCAAATGCGCAATCAAATCAGCCGATTTACTTCATTCGCTTAACGAAAAGGACACGGGGAAGCTGTAAACCAACTAGGGTCAGTTCCCACATTTCCTTAAAAGCCACCAGGGTAAAAGTTCCCTCACGAATTGCAGCTCGGCAGGGCCTGTTTTTGAGATTAAATAGATAGATTAATATACGATATAAAATCTTCTAATTTTGTAGGTTGGTGAAGGCTTTTTAAATGTGCTCGCTTTTTATTTAAAGAGGTTCTTCTTTCGTAGGGAATTAAATTTTATTAACACTTTTATTTGTGATCTCAGCAGTGAAGAATCGTCCTCAAAAATCGGATAGGTTGTTAGATTTGTGACTTATTTTCTGGCAGATCTTTTCAGGTTCGGTCTCCTTTCCTTAGCCTTTCTCAAGTCCTTGTCTCTGAGTATTTGAAAGCTTATATTCAATCTTATAGATGACTTTTCTTCTACTCACCTTTCGGCATCCTGGTTTATGTGGCAATCACTGTGACCGCGGCAATTAATGCCCATCGAGTTCTGGGGAATTTGTAGTCAGTCTGTTTGCCGTTTACTGCTGATGGCGTGAAAAATATGAGGCCTGTTAATGAGCCGTGGCATCTGAAAAGGGATAATACGAAAACAGCCCGAGTGGCCGCTGAAATGCGATCCACAAAGAAAGCGACCGTGCCGGAATGTGCGACAAGTGTCCACCTCTGGCGCCGGATTTGGGCACGGCTCGGGGGCCACCCGTCTGGGGTTGTCTGGGTTTGCCAGGGGAATACTTGGAGCATAATATTTACCCGAGCCAGGGGACAGAGAGTGCTGGCGGCCGCTAACTACCGTTTAATGTTTGAGCGGCAGTTGCGGCCACGCCCCGTCTGCCAGGGGCCCGGGAAATTTATGAAGTATTCGTTGCCATGGCTCAGCTCGAATATTAATTGATAATTGACTCGGACTAAGTGTGCGCGGCACTCGAACTTTCCACCATAACTCACAAAATTAGACAGACAATTTCAATTTTCCAATATCCCCCCAGCCTCCTTCAAAGTTATCAGCACGGCCCATAAATCTTCCCCGGCCGATCATCGCCAAGGCAAAGGAGCTGCGATTAGAAGGGTTGCCTCGAGGTTATCGACTCACCACAATTACGCGGTGCTGGGCGGCGATAGAGAATGCTGCCTGGAGCATTATGGATGCTGATTAAGGGCTCCTCAAGTCCCTCAGATAAGCCGGAGTTGCTGCTATCCTTTTTACGACCAGAGCGGGCAGAGATCATCCGCCAAGGGATCGGCCCCAATTACAAGCAAAATATTTTAATTTGACCGATAAGCCCGAAAACTCCCAAGGGCCTAATACTCTCTGGTGATAGGAGAAGACTGGCCTGGCGATATATTTTATTGAATTAGCAGTTCAAGGGTAACGGGGAGTTTATTGAACCGTCGGCCGAGGGAATTTTCATAAACAAATAAGTTTTGATAAGCAGCAGGCGGACGGGCGGGACAGCCGAAGATGCACTGCAGCCGCCGCCCTGCCAATGACAATGGGCGATGCTAATGCGACTGTTGTTGTTGCTGGTGTGGTGTTGGTTGTTGTTGGCGTAGCGCCTTTGGAACACAATGCAATCGCATTGTCTTTGGGCCGTCAGCCTGCTCACCTTGTTGGCCGGCCGGGCGGCCGCTGCGGGTAGCCAAGTTCTGTTCTGGTTTCAGCTTCTGGCCCATTGTCTGGGCCGCTTTGCCCATCCCGATCGCATTGTTTTAATCAGCAGCCCGGCCATTGTTGGCCACTTTTGCAACACACACACACGCACACCTTTACACCTCTCGGTTGGACTGTTGGTCGGGTCGCGTTCTTCCTTTGATTGTATTTTAAATAGACTCAAGTGAAGCGCGTCTAATTGCCAGCGTGCCAAGTGTTTTCAAAACTATTTTAACGCCCTGGACTCAAGTGATTTTCCCGGAAATCACGGCAAACAAAGCCCCGGGAAAAGAGAAGAGAAAAAAGTTCGCCTGGCGTTGATATATGGAGCGTGTCATCTGGGTTTTTAGTGGTTTTTAATTTCGAAATTGTTTTGGTCACTCCCCACAAAAGACCAACCGATGCGCCGATCCTCAGATCCTGCAAGCCTGGCTTGTGGGCGTGTGCGTTTGTCCAACAACTGCCGCTGGCCGACAAGGCTGCCTGTCGCCTTGGTGTTTCATTTCTCACATCGTTTACAATTTGGCAATTAAGGATCCTTTGTTGGGCGCCCGAGCGCGCATGCAACTTGGTAATTGTCCAGCGATCAGATGGTCCGTCCGACTATCTGGCAAGGCAATTAAAGCATCTGGCGATTTTTGCACTGATCCCGCTCATTATAAAGATGTTTATCGTCGCATTTGTTTGTCTGTTTTGATTGGGAAAATATTAAAATCGCCCTCACCCACAGACCCCTCCATCCCTCGATGTCTGCCGCCGATAAGTCCCACAGCGAACAAAGTACAAAGCGAATATCCTGGCAATGCCAATGGTGGTCGGGGCCGGCTACATCATCATGTTTATAATTCCGTTGACATTCATGGAATCCGTGGCCCGGGGTGGGGGCGACGCTACAACACCCTCATTATTTTTGGCTTTGTGCGGCGCAACAAGCCAATTACGTTTAGATTAAACGTCCAACGGCCTGTCTGCCACCGACTGGGGGTTGCTGACGGTTACTGGCCCGTTAATTGATTTGCCCGAAAGGCAGAAAGCCACGAGGCCTTCGTCAGTGATTCATTCTTGGCAAAGAGTCAGCTGCTCTGGGAAATCTGCATGGCAAAGAAGCGAAGATGCCTCGTCATGCCCAGCTGGGCGGGGCTGTGGGCTACTTGGGTGTCCCTGAGATCACGTGTCAAAAGTCCTTGGTCCTGGTCTCTCTTGAGGCCCGAAACGATTTAATAATAAACTCAACTGTCCGACTGACTGGCTGGTTTTTTAATACGCCTAAAAATCACCCTCGAGGACTCTGCTGACAGGGGCAATTGTTTTTCCCGTCCATTTTCCAGAATTTACTCCCAAACAATTCCACACACAAGTATGCAAAAAAAGAGAGAACGAAAGGAACGAAACTCACAAGGTCCTTTGTTGGCCCGGGCGAGGGCGACAAGCGGCAGGCGAAATCGACAAGCGGATTATCAGGATTAGTTTGTTGTTCTCTGGGATCAGCCAATTTGGAAGTCAAAGTGCAAACTGTTTGATGCGCTTATGGGATCGCCTCGGTTCGGTTGACTTCTCTCGATGGATTTTTGATTGATGCCTGCCCGAGAAGGGCCTTTTGTGTGTGGAGGGGCAGCTGGCCGAGTTCGGTTTAAAGGTCATAATTAAAAATTATTTTAAAATTTCAATCGCTGAAAGGCGCACCAAATTCTGCTCAAATGCGGTATGGCCAATCCCCTGATGGGGATTTATCTACGTCCAAATAGTGTACAAATGATTCTTAAGGACTCTGGGTCCTGGGAGATCCAATGAATTCTCAATTAGTCGAGTCGAATGGCCTGGGAAATATCGGAATTGGCAGGTCGGATTAGCGAGTCAAAGGTGACAAGATTGCGGCTTACTGAGATCCTCAATTGAGTCCCTTCAAATCGAATAAATAGGTTCCTTAAGAGTAGATCCCAAGAGTAGGAGAAGGAAGAGGAAATGCCAGGGAATCTTGAAGGGACTGGGAGGGCTTTCAATTTGCCATTCCTGTAAGCTAATAATCTGTGCTTTATAAGAAGTTTGAGGCCAAACTCTCCCCGAAATATCTCCCTTGAATTCTAAGCAATTACGACTTTCAAAGTATCCCAAAATCTCATAATATGCCGCAGCTCAGTTGGTCTGGTTATCTTCTCCCTGAATTCCCCTTCCAGCCGAAACCGACATTCGCCTGGTGAGCGGCCAAAAGGAGCCGAAATCGGTGCCCTCATTGATGAGTCGGCCGTTCAGAAGCCCACGAAAAGCAATCAGGCCGCTACCACATCGCTGCCCCGATCGAGTGTCGATATTGTCAGCCCGTGTGTGCCCCGGTGATATAGTAAATTTCCAACGAAATCTCCAAGATGCGTGGCATCCGATAAGCGTGCAGCGGTGCGGCAACAGCAGATGCAATCCCAACGGCCGGGCCAGGCTGGCCGCCGTGTTCATTAGCCGCCATAATTTATATCAACCAAATTGTGTTTATTGAATGTTTTGGCAGTCGTCTTAACCTCCGCTGAGCCCAGCCACCTTGGCTATTAGATAATAGAAGTGGCTGGTCTGCCAGCTGCCAGGGCGGCGTCATAAACTTGACAATGCCAACTGGGCAGAGGCACAGTTGCCAGAGGGTCTGGCTGGGTGCGGTGCCTCGCTGTCTGTCCCGGGGTAGGTAAGCTCGGCCTCGGCTGGGCTCACAGCATGCAATTATTTTCGAGTGTGAAAATAATAAAATCGGCTTTAAGAACGGGCTGAGGCGCATTGGGTGATCTCGAGGCTGAGGATGTCCTGCGGTTCTGGGGCGTTGCCAAAATGCAGAATGCAAAGAGGACACTTGAGTTTCGAGTACTAGAATTTTGACCCAGCTGCCGGACAGAGCGGACCTGAGCTACTACCTGTGGCCGCTGTGGGTGATGGATGGGCCGGGATGATCCATCCTCGCCCTGTGACGCTGGCAACCCATCGATCTCTCGAGTGGCCCGTTTCAAGTGCTTGCGGTGTGTCCTTTTGTTTGTCTTTACATTATTCTTTACTTTAAATAGCAATTAATAACCGACTCGAAAATGGCAGCCAGCAGGCTGTCCTGGAGAAACTGGAACACACAAGTGGCCGGGACTGTGCTCGATTTGCCAGGATCTTTGGCGGCTGACAGCAGTCATATGGAGAATATGCGTCATAATCTTGGCCACTTGAAGAGATGGGCAAATATTTAAAGAGCGACCTAAACCGCCCGTCGCCGCCAACTTGAAACAATTAATGTGGCATTTGTGTTCCGCCGCCTGACTTTCGGCTTCTGGGAGATGGCCACCGTGGCATCACAAACAAATGCTAATGGGTATGACAAGTCGCCGCCACAGTCGCCGCCACCGTCCGTCCCCACTTACTCAATTACTTTGCCAAACAACGGGAAGGAGGTCTGACGGCGGCCCGGCTGGTTGGGCGAGAGTATTTATGATTTGTTTGCCCCGCGGGCAGCCGTCGTCGGGTGTCAATATTTGCCGGGCAAATAGCAACCGTTGCCGCTCGATCGGCCAGCCTTTCGCCCAGCCCGGCCCGTCCAAGGGGCCGCTGGCTCAGCTCCAGTAAGCAGCTGGTAGGGAGTTGGGGCAGGCGGGCGGCTTCATTTCTCCAGCGCCTCCAATCTCATTTATTCTCGACTTCAAAGACAGCCAGCGCCAGTGGACGTGGCTGTGGCCGTGGCAGCGATTGTCTTGGCCAATTTCTATGACTTTGACTCACATTTGCCAATTAACTGCGACACTTTGAGTGTGGCCAGCGCGCGCGCGCGCATTCAAATCGCCGCCGCCTTCGCCCTGCCCGGGCCCGGGAAGCCGACGACAAACAATGCCGACCCATCGGCGACGGAGCAGGACAACAATTGGCAAGCCGCTGGTCAGTACGGTGTGTCTGTGTGTGCGATGTCAATTAGCAGCTGGAGAATGACACTTTATGTGCGTCGCCTGGGCCTGAAGAGGCCGCGGCTCCCAGAACCCCAAGCCGAGGTGCAATCAGTGCAGAAAGCCAGTAACCATGACCGTGAGCTACGCAGTTGACAAACAAACCGATCGCGCAGCAGTCCCCGCGGCAATGGGCAAACAATTGATGGGGCTTTACGAGTCAGAGTCCTCCGGCCTCAGACAGAACAGTGAGGGTGATTGTGGGCATTTTGGGAAGCGGTTGGCGGTTGGCGGCTGCTGGCAGATCGGTAGCCGTTCGTTCGGCCGATCGATGGATCTTTTGGGCCAGAAGTCGGCCCATTCGCAAAGTGACTTGTAAACATTTTAGCAACTTTTCAACTTCAACTTGAATGGTGGTAGCAATGGGGAGACGGCCAGGCCAGCTCAGCCGCCAATTCCGCTTGCCTAATGAACTTTTTGTCAGCCAAAGATTCGTAGTCGACCGGCGACAATGCCAGCGGTTGCAAATTGACAAGATAAATACATTTAGCTAATTTGAGTTTAGATCGCCGACAATGCCAGCCCAGCTGACTGACTCGCTGACTGATTGACTGGCCAGACTGTAGGCCTTTCCTGGCAATTAAGCTGTGATTGAGGCACCGCCGCCACCGCCATCGCCAACAAAAACAATCAAAATTCATTAGTCGGCTGGCGGCGGCAAATAAACAAATCTGTTCGGCACACAAGCAAATATTGGACGAGTGTGGGTGTCTGGCGACAGAACCGCACATCCTGCCAGGAAGCCCTCGGCTTGAATTACAAAAGTCAACCCCCAGCGGGCATATAAAAACCCCGCCGAAAAGCGTATGCTGCTCAACCAAACAGCCCCAAGCCACTCGACTTTGCTCTGTGGTGTCCTCAATCGCCACCCCCAGCAACCCGGGCAAAAGCCGCACAGCCAACCGCCCGGCAGTTTGGGCCTTTTGAAAAATTGCAAATTGAATTAAGCCAAAGTTAAATGGCTAAATGACTAGAGCCAAGTATCTCCCCGGCCAGGCAACCAGGCGGCCGCCTCTAGGCAAGAAGGGCGGTCGTCCTGAGGCTGCTGGTGGTTGCTGGTTGGGCGGCCGGGTGATGGGCTGGTTGCGGTTAGGCGCATGATAGCTGCTAATATGCCGGAAGGAAGAGCCAGTCGACGGCACAGTGAGGCCAACCCATCCAAGGATTATACAGGGAGGATTTCAGGCAAAAGAGAAGCCCACTTTTTGATTAGCGTATTTAGAGTCTTTCAAGATCCAATAATGCAACCCTGTATAAGGAAAGATTTGGTTCCTTTTGGAAATCGGACAAGGAGTGTTTGATATTATTATTTTCGGATAAGCGTGGAACCACTGTGCCCTGTCTGGCAAGGACGACACAGGCGCACTGCTCGCCGCAACCCCAACCAAAAAAGAAAATAACGATAAAAACGGCCCGAGCAGCAGCTTCAGCAAACAGTTTGAGCCTGGGCCGACCCTGAGTGTTAGTGTTATTTACCAGGGCTAAATTATTAAACGATTGTTAAACGAGCGGATAAAGGATGAGCGTGAATGATGATGATGACGATGGCAGCGGTGCCCGTCGAGGGGTTGCCTTGTGTCTGTTGGTGGCAAAGGGAAATTTGATATTAGGTAAATTTATTTGATTTACATTTTTATGGGGTTGGCCCGGCTAACTGGCTGAGATTCTCGCTTCATCCCCGGCAGTCGTTGGGCGCTCTTATCGGCCATGAAGATA
The DNA here is from genome assembly GCA_037075105.1 of Lissocephala sabroskyi. Lineage (NCBI taxonomy): Eukaryota > Metazoa > Arthropoda > Insecta > Diptera > Drosophilidae > Lissocephala > Lissocephala sabroskyi. The sequence continues at coordinate 38,294 of JBAMCP010000172.1, forward strand.
AGAACTCGGACTATAAAAGGAATAATATGAAAATGAATTAATAAAACGACAAAAGCCAGCCAAGCAGACAGCGCAGCTTGTTGCCAATTAACGCCCAGCAAAGTGGTAAAATCGCAGGTGGGTGGGGGTGTCAATAATTCAATTTTAAAAGCCAATCACTCGGCGCCACCCACATGACGACGTTCATGTCAGTCACTGTGATTGACTGAGGGGCCGCCTGCTATTTGGACTGGAAGGAGGCGGTCGTCGGTGGACGGCTGCCGGCTGCCCTGGCACCGCAAAAGCAATCAGCGCCAAATCAGGACTTTATTTATTTGTTTGTTGTTTGGCAAACATTTACGCCATCAGCAAAACGACACCCAAGAGCTCGTTAAATGCTCAGCCATGCGGATGTAATTCAATAAACGAGCGCGCCATCATCAGGGGCGGCGATTGGGAAGGGCGGCCATCACACACACACACTCGCACACACACCAGCACATGCATATGGGTATTGGCAGCCGTTGTGACTAAATGACTGAATGACAACCGCATTGTGCATGTGTTGGTGTCCGCCGAGGGTTGGCTTATTTAGCAACCACCACCACCCAGTCCAGCCCAGCCCAGGGTCCTGATTCCCTATCTCTCTCCGGCTCTCGCTGTATTGCTGTCTCTGTCTGTGTGCGTGCGTCCCGGCTCAATAACCGTCATGAAGTAAATTTTCCCTCAGCCAGCTCCCTTCGCGGGCGCTAAAACTGTCAACACGTCAAATGGCCCGGCCAACTTTGGGGGTTGCTTTGGTTTTTGGCCCGGCTGACTTCGCCGCACACCCCTGAGATCTCGGCCCGGGCTGGCTGGGTCTGGGGGCTTTAGCATGTTTAAGCGATTTAACGCATCACAGGGATAATGAAATTTTGATTATGAACCGCTTGGCTGACTCCGCCACGACAACGGCGACGGGCTGCGAAGCGGGGAACAGTTCGGTCGATTTATCGCCATTAGTGTCAAGTATTTTATTTTAACACCCCCTCGAGGGTGGGGCAAGTGGCGCAGATTGCCGGACAGGTACATAATTATCACGGCTTATTAACAGGCAATTTCACTTCTCGCCATTTTCGGTGATTTGTTGTTGGCGGCTTCCCGGCTCTTTTGGCAGCGGGCGAAAGGAAATTCCCCATCAATGTGTTTTGTGAATACCGAGCAGACCATAAATTTCACACCAAGCACAACTGTACTTCGAGAGGAAAATTAGATGGGTTCGTTTTGAGGACTAGAAAACCTCTGTAAAGACCCAATTGATAGAAAAGAATTCCCTTTGGAATTCCAATTTAATTTTAATTGAAAGCAATCTCCGTGGGAGATCAGCAAGCACCCGCAGGCTGGCTGGATTATTTATGCAATACATTCGGTGATTAATTGTGCAATAAAATTAAACGCCGCTCCGCTGTCCGCAGCGCCCACTCAAAGATGCAACACCCACGCCCGCCGGTGGCCCGTTGCGGGCCGCGCGTTGGCGGAAATCAAGCGCAGCTAACAATCCAAAAATTATGAAAAACTATCAAAACATTTAACAGCCCCGGCCGGGCAATCGGTCGCCAGGTCTTGGCCATTTATCAACCGCCGCCTCGAAAGCGGCCAACGCACGCAGTTCCCAAAAGCCCGCGCCGCCTTGCGGTTCGTTTCATCTTTTGCCGCTGGCGGGGGGAGGACTTCGGTACTCCACACACACTCAGAGTCATATGATTATGATGTTTATTTGAAAAATTAATTTGCGCCCGTTTTCCATACTCATTTGCGCATTTGTATGCCCGCTCGGCCGCCCGCTTGGCTGCTTTTTGAATGATTATAATGATTATGATTTCTGACGCACATTTGGTTTCTTAAAATTAATATTTGTAATTGACTGTAATTGTTCGTTTTGGCTGCGGCGAGTTGCCAAGTTTTCCGCTCCATTTAAAGCCAAATTAATAGCGCCCGAAAGCTCAAAGATTTTCCTTCCATATTTTCTCGGATTTAATTGAAAAGAAAGCACATTTCGGGGATTTTAATGAGACGCCGAGAAATGTGGACAATAAAAAATTTAAATTATTTTCTATTATACCACGAAATATTTAAATGGATGTCCAAAGAGCAAACTATCTGCCAAATTAATGCCGAACATTTTTGGCTGTCGGATTCGACAAACTTTGGAGATATAAAAATCTGGCAATTGGCCAGCCAAACACAAAAGACAGCCGTCTCTTTGGATGTCACTGAGGCTTTGATAAATTTGGTGGCTGGTCTCCTGGGACTCACAAATCTGAAGATCTATACAGATCACGTTAAAGATTATTGAGGATAATATAAATAATATAAGACTTTATTCCAAAGAGGGAAAATATCTTCAAACCATTAAAGAAAATAAGAATTTCTTTAAAATACTTTCATGCTCTAAAATTAAATCACAACCGAGAACCTGGAAACCCAAAATATTTAATTATTTTATGCGATTTTCCTAGACTAAGAAATCCTCCAAAGTAGTTCCTTTTTATTTCCTATATTTCTGCTTTAATAACTCCACTGTTAATTTTGATGCCAGCTCCAAAAACTCTTCAAATCTTTCTCATAACTTGGAAACCTTTATTGAGGAGAAAACTTCCAGACCAACAATTTCACTTTGTAATTAAAAGGATTTTAATCCTTTCAACGAGTTAAATTTGTAGGCAGTTTACCTCTGAAACTCAAGTGGGGGTCCGGGGCCCGCCTGGTGAGTCTTTTGTGTCATTAAGAAGGCGACATTCCCATCCCCAAGCTGGTCAGGATATCGCCCACCTCCTTTGGGAGTTGGGCCGCCAGCGGGACTGATTGATTTCGCATGCCGGACGATAAGATTTTTACGGTTTATCTGGCAAAGGTGGCCGACGTTGGGCGTCGTAAACATAAATCCTGCGGGCCCAGAAATCGTTGCTTCGTGGAGATGCCAGGATGTGCGTGGCAGGAGCAGCGGCGGCGGTGGCCGTACAAAGAATAAGGGAATAAATAAAAATTGTTGCGCCACAAAAGAAGAAATCGCATAAAAAAACATAATTTCCTGGTTTTTGGGCCGCCCGACCGCCCGGCCGAGATTTCAGCTTTGTGATAAGCGCTGCCGACGTCGCTGCCACTGTCGTCGTCCTGCATTCGCTTTACATGATAATGATGGAGGATTATTATTTATTATATTGTTATTTTGGGGGTCCCCGAAATGACCAACTCAGAGCGAAAAGAGAGGGCTGGGGCGGCGGGTTTATTAACTCGTTGGGCCAATTAAATTTGCTGTCCCCAACGAAACTGACAAAAGGCCAAAAAGAGAAACCAAATTATCTGCCCCTCTGGGTGGGGGCGGCTGGGTGGCTGGGTGGCTGCCACTGTCGTCGTCGCCGCCGCCGCCAATTACGCTGACAGCAGAATTTAATAAGAAGCAGCGGTCGATAGGGCAGTGGACAGCGGACCGAGGACCACGGCCAGGCGAAATAGGCAAATGAAGTCATGACTGTGAGGCTGTGACGCGTCCGAGCGAGACGGCCTTAGAAAGTGTGAAGAAGAAGAAATGCTGCCCGTCGGCGGGGGTGGCCCGACTCACCCACCAAAAAAAAAAGAAGAAAAACCAAACTAGAAATGCCAACAGCAGGCGGGGGGACGACTCCTTGTTATAAAATGCTAATACGCGCAGCGCGCCAACCACCACCGCCACCGGCAGCATCAGCAGCAGCAAAAACGCTTTGAAGATTGAATTATTCAATAATAATTAGGCGTTGGAACGGGACAGCCTACGCGGCGGCTGTGGCGGCCGCAGCCAGTCAGCCGACGGGCCCTCTAGTGCCGTCTCACGGGCTGCGGTGAATTCGAATTCACCACACTGGAAACGCAGCCGGCGCTGGCGGCGGCAGAGCCGCGTTTTTTTTCTTATTTGCCCGTTTGCGCCGCCTTCTTTTGCCAGCTGGGCCGTCCGTCCCACCCGGCGGCTAAGCTATGCCGTGGGTAAAAACGAAACGGTTAATAATAAAAATGGTGTCGCCAGCCCGCCATCCCCTATGCGTTCGAAAGAGAACGCACCACTCTGCCGGGCACCGGTTTGGCGGCTGCACCACCACCACCACCACACCGCCATGGCTGTGCGCCTGTGTGCGTGCCGGCTGTTGTCAGTGAGTCGCCAGCAATCGGCCGCCGCCCGGCAGTTCAGTTGAAGACCAGCCGTGATCTCAAGAGGACGTGTCTCTCGCTCAGTCTGCGTGTCGGTGCGATTTCCAGCCGATTCCGTTAGCTCTTTGCTTGTGTCTGACTGACTGTGTGTGAGAGTGTGTTGGAGTGTGCGTGTGATGAACGCGGGAATTAATTAAAAGATAATCAAAACAAATTAAGGCACATTTCTCGCCCACACGCCTGCCACACACACGCGAACATCGAACCGAACCGAGTGACACGGTGAAATGTGTAAAGTTCAAATTCTTGAGTGACAAAATTGCGAAAACAATTCCCCCAAAGACCGCCAAATTTATGTTGAAGCTTTCGACCAACGCGCCAGCCGTCGTCAGCCACCACTTGACCAGGACCAAAAGCAACCCGAAGCCCAGCCTAAGCAGCAGCAGCAGAAGGAGCAGCAGTAACCCCACCAACGGCATGACAGTCACTGGGTTGCGCACAACGATGACCAGCCCGACGGTGCCGACCACCAGCCTCACCAGCAACAGCTCCAACAGCAGCAGCGGCGCCATAGGCAGCCCGCCGGCCACGGTGGTTATATCGCCCAGCGGCGGCGGCAGTGGCTCGGGACCACTGCCGCTCCATCATCCGCTGGGCAGTCCCACATCGCCGTCGGCCCTGCTGCTGGCCCACCAGCAACATCTGCTGGCCCAGCACCAGCAACAGCAACTGCAATTGGCCGCCCATCCCGCCCAGCTGCCGGCCAGCCATCATCACCACCACCACACGGCCCATCACCTGCACAAGACCAGCTCCCGGCTGAGCAACTTCAGTGTGGCGTCTCTGCTGGCGGACACGCGGCCCCGCACGCCCACAGATGCCCCGACGAACCTGAGCTCGTCGGCGGCCACTTCACCGGTTTCCCAGGGCTCCACGGCCGGCAGCCCACCGCCGCCGCCGGCCACGCTGCAGGCCAATCCGGCCGGCGGTCCCCATCATCCTGCCAGCGTGCATCCCTTCCATCCTGCGACGGTGGCCCATCATGCCCATCTGCTGCATGCCGCCCATGCGGCAGCGGCGGCCCAACAGCAGGCAGCAGCCATGGCGGCGGCAGCCGCAGCGGCTGCAGCGGCCGGCAGTCCGCCGGCTGCCCATTTGCCGGTGCATTTGAGGGGCCAGTTGGATACACGGACCAGTTCGCCACCCGCCTCAGCCAGCTCGACGCCCAGCAGCACGCCGGTGACGGTGACCACGACGTCGGTGGGTCTGCCCGCCGGCGTGGGGAGCTTGCCGCCGGCCAACAGTTCCAGCAGCGCCAGCACGACACCCGCGAAAAACGAACGACAATCGCCGCTGGGCAGCCAGTCGGACTCGGAGCTGGAGTACGACGAGGACATGCTGCACGAGCACGAGGTGGACCACGACGAGGAGGAGGACTCGATAGTCGACATCGAGGATATGAATGCCGACGACTCGCCGCGATCCACGCCCGACGGCCTGGACGGCAGCAAATCCTCGCTGGAGGGCAGTCACGGCGGCGGTCATGCCGGCGCGGGACCTCAGATGCCTGCCTCCATGCTGTCGCCAGCTGCCTTGGCGGCCTCCGGACATGTGCCCATACGGCCGACGCCGTTCAGTGCTTTGGCCGCGGCGGCCGTGGCCTGGGGCGGCATGGGCGGCGGAGTGCCCTGGCCGGGGGCCCGCCAAATGCCACCGTTCGGACCGCCGGGTCTCTTTCCCGGCCAGGGATTCGGAACAGGCGGTAAGTTCAACCCAAATATTCCCCCCGAAATTGTATATCATTTTTCATTCAATTAACCGGACGAGGGTTCCGTTCCTATCTGTCTGGCGGGGAGCTGTGGGCGCCCTTTGGCTGGCTGATCATCTTGATTGGTATTGCAGTTAATTGGCAATTGCCTGGCACAATGGCTGTGCCAGCTGCGGGTGTCATGGCTGCCACTGCCCGCCCACCCGTAGTCAAAATGCGTGGCAATTATTGCGCCTCGCCAGTGGAAATAAAACAATGATTATGGTGGACGTGGACGTGGACGTTGTCGCCACCGTCGCGTCGGTTTTGATTTAACTCAATTGGCTGGCTGGGCTGACCAGCCGTCTGATTATTCACTGCCCATCAACATCACCATCAGCCCGGGGGCAATGGCTCTTCCGGTCGCGGCAGTGACTGCCGTTGATCGCTTGATCTCTATCGCCGACTTGGCCAAAATGCCCGCTTCACACTTGTGTTTCCTGGGCGGGCGGCCGACACCTTCGCCAGGGCATCTACGGCTCTTTTTTTGCTCTCCCGCCCGACATGTGAACTTTCAAGTAGCACAAAAAACCGGCGACGGGCGGACGAACTTGGCGTTTCCGCTTTAAAATTGCCAGGCAAAAAAACCTAGCCCTTTGCCTTTGGCTTTTTTGTGGGCCGCCCGCTCTGCTTTATTGACCTGTCCGAGGGCGTTGAGAGCCAAAGAATCCCCATCTCGGCTCAGCCTGCCTGGCCAGTCGATCGCCGCTCGCATTCCGTTTAGCACCTGTCCGCGGCCACCGCCGTCCCTGTCCCGCTGGCCGAGGCTTGTGATTAGCGCAGCAGGCGGTCGAGCTGCCGGGCGGCCGGTTGTGTGACCTGTGCCGCTATCGGAGGCCGCTTTATGTCAAGTGTTAGGTACTTAGAGCCTCTTGGAGTCGGGAACGGTAGCCGGCGGCTGGACAGTCGTTTCGGTCTATCGGCCGTTTGAGAATTGTTATCTGGGCCGGTTTCATTTGTTATGGCCAATTAAGTTGAATGGACGGGGCGATGGACACACACGACGGCGAGTGTGTGGGGGCAGTCATTTGGATTTGAATTCCAGGGCTGCAATTTCGCTAATTGCCACTGCAAGTGACCCCAAAGCGATGAACCGTTGAAGCCCTGACAGGCCGTTGGCTCGCTGCTTCTTCGGCGGCCATTACAGAAATTAATTTCCACTGGCGAACAAACGAGCAACAACCTGGGAGACGTTGCAACACTCCTCGTGTGTGTGTGTGTGTGGTAGGTGTGGCATGTCAGCTACGCCCACCTGAACACGCAATTTTCATTGCATTGCAAATAACAGAAGCCACCGTTGACAGACGACAGAGACGACGACGTTGCCGTCGGTCCGTCAGGACGCCGCCTTGCATGGCGACAACAGCGGCTGCTGCCGGACAAACGGACGGACGCTAGGACGCATACCCACCAGGCGTTGCATGCGTTTTAACACCATTTAAGAGTCGCCCCAACTCACCGAAGAGGAAACTGAAATAATATTTGCATTCTGCACGCCATCTAACGTGCCCCATCATCGGCCGCATGCCAAGCCGCCGCGGCCTGGCCTATGTGTGTGTGTAGAGAGGGAGAGCGGGGGGAGGGGATCTGGGGTCGACATTTGAGGTGTGCTGCCGTAGACATTTTGATGTATGTTTTGGTAAATAAAATTTATTTGCATTAAATTGCCAGGCAGACACAAAAGGCAGCAACGCCAGCCGCTGCCGTCGCCGTCGCGGCGACTGGAAAACTGCATGGGAAATGAGTGCTCGCTTGGCTGGTGCAGCTGAGGTGTTGCTGTGCCACACACTCGTGCATTTGCTAAATATTTGTAGACAATTGGTAACCCAACTAATTTGACTTGGCGCGCGCGTTCACCCCAACGAGGGGGATCCGCTTAGGGGCCGCATGGGGGAAAGTCTGTGCACCTGAACAAGCAGAGCCGCCACCAACTAGCCCCAAGATCCAGCCCACTTTCAGCCACTTTCTTATCGTAATCGCCGTGGGCTGGAGGCAGCCACGTTATCTTTACGGCCGCTTATCTTGCTCTTCCCCGGGAGCCGCCAATTGGCAGGCGACAAGAATGCTGAGTGGGCCGCAGTCAGCTCGTCTAGGCCGGTTTATTAGCCGGCAGTTGGAGGGGCGGCAACGACGGCCTTCATTTCAATTTAACACTCAAAGCGGTACAACACGGCGTATGCGTGTCAGCGTCGCGCCGGCCCATTCGTATTTGGGGCTAATTAAAATCCTTCATTATGAAATCACCAACTGCAATCAGCACCAGCAGAGCCTTCCAAGGGGCAGTGGCTGGCTCTTTGCCCGTAAGCGTGTAATTGCATTAGTGGCCGGCAAAGTTGATCGATCGTTGGTTGGATGGATCGATCAATTCGTTGGCTTGTTGCTTTGATTGCGAAAATGTTTTCACTGCAAACACGCCGTGTTGGGTTTGGTGTGTGGCTGCTGCTGGTGTGGCCGTTGCTGGTGTTTTATATAAACGCATTTTGTACGCTGCATTTTGCCCGTTTTTGTTATGCGAAAACTCTTTAATCAAGAATTAATTGCCAGCAATTTGCACTGCAAATCAATCGACGTCAAGCGGCTCGCTGTCTCTCTATATAAAGACGATTCAGAAAGAGACAGACGGACGGACGGACAGACGGACAAGCCTATGGAAACGATATACGCGTAAATTTCACAATTACGGTTGCCATTGCTGCTGCCTTGGAGCGTTGTTGTTGCTGCCGCTGCTAATGTTGCTGCTGTTGCTGCTGTTGCTGCTTTTGCGGTAGATGTTGTCCGCTGTCGTCTACAATACTCCGGAGAACTCAAATTAATTGAAAATCCATTACAAACATAGGCTAAATGTCACAATTGGCGTTTGTGGCATGTACAAGTATCAGCAGCAGCAGCAGCAGCGGCAGCAGCAGCAACAATGCCAGCACAACAGCAACAGTAGAGTCTGCCTTGTGGTAGATGGATTGCCTTAGCCAAACACACGCATACGGCCAATGGCCAACAGCAACAGCTCTACAACAATGGCCAAAGCAGCAACAGCAACAACAACAGCAGCAGCAACAAAATCTAAAAAGGCGAAAACGAGTCTCGCACTCTCTTGTCTTTGGTAGCCGGCGGCTGTCGGTCTGTCCAACTGTCCAGCCGTCCATCCAACTCGGTTTGCTGCTCACTTTGTTGGTTTTGTAATGCCAGCCCAGCCAACACAACAGCAGCAACAGCAACAACAACGGCCCCAGCAATGCGCACTTGTTACAATTTTGATGCCTCGCATTCAACGACAACAACAACAGCAACAACGACGAGTGTTACCGCAATGGAAACCGAAACCCCATTCCAGCAATTTAGCGACAAATGAGCAATTAATTTTGTAATAAATGCAAAAAAAAAAAGGCTCAACAAAATAGAAAGAAACTCAAGTTAAGCGTTTCGGAAAAATGCTAATTGCTCTGGGCCAGGCTAATAGAAATGTAAAATCCGATTGGCAATCGTTTAATGAGTGCGAGCAGCCCCAAGAAAACTGTAAAAGAAATGATTTCAATTTCAATACATCGGCTTGTTTGTTTGCTTGTTGGCCGTCTTTTGTTGGCCGAGTCGTTTGTATGGTAATTGGGAATGGAACAAGGCTGACAACAAATCCGTAATTTCGGGGCAAATTTGTAGGCCTGGCCAAAAAACAGATCTTCATAACTTCTTCCCAAACTTGTCGTCGTCTCCGATTTTATGACATCCATAAGAAACAAACGAATCCAACAACACAAAATAAATGAAATTATATGCAGATAAGAAAAAGACTCCGCTGCATCCACATGACCATCACCAGCAGCACCGGCAGCCTCTCCATGCTGGGAACTCAACAGATCGAACCATTAACATAACTCCCAACATGTCACACTAATTACTTAATGAGCTGCTCGGGGATCGGTGGGGATCGGCCGGTGAACGGATGCTCTCTGGGCCAGAGGGCTTGGGTTTTTATGGGTTAGCATTTTGGACATTTATTTGCTTATCGATGGCACATAACGTGCGGCGGGGAGAAAAGGGAAATCGGTAAAGCCCAGCGGAGTTGGGCTTTAAATTTGGGATCGCTGTGGGCATTGTTTCTCAGCCATGAAATGCAATTACACAATGAGTTGGATGCGGGATCGCCGGGCAAATGTCTCTCGGCAATTTCAATTTGTGTAATTGTGCGTAAAATTAAAGCGCTTCATATCATTTCCATTTGCATTTGTCTCTCCGTCGTACGCAGGAGATTCCTTCGTCTTCATTTGGCCCAACAAAACGCTCAATAAATTACGCGTGCCTGGCTGACCTGCCTGCCTGACTGACTGACTGGCAGGCCCGTCTGCCCGGCTGCCCGACTGCCCGACTGCATCTTTAAAATGCCATTTGCATCTTTGCGGTTTGTCCCCGGCGACTGGGGGAGCATGTGCTATCCGGCTTAGCATGCAGGAGCAAGCTCATTACTTTCATTAACAACACTCCAGGCGAATGCCAGCCGATGCCCCACAAATCCTGCTCTTGCCCCTGCTCCTCGGGTCTTGTCTCTTTATATGGCGTTCACGTTTTTTTTTGTGGTCCGGCTGTCGCCTGGTCGCCGCTGCCTTTGTTTGTTTGCCAAAACAAAATGCCCAAATTAAAATTTTTTCATTTGCTTTCGAAACGAAGACGAAGATTCAGAGTCCGCTGGCGCAGTCGCAATCCAAGTCGGAGACGTGTTTCTGCCTGCGCCCCTCGCGGATCGCGGATCTTTGGCTGCATTTCCGTTTCATTGGCGGTGCAGCCGCGGCAGCCGGCGCTCTTTTTTGTCTGACAAATAGTTTAGACAGCAAATTTATTGGCCACTTAAAGGAGTAATTACCGTTTGCTGTTGAATCCCCCGCCCCTGCCACAGCCTCAGCCACAGCCACCTTACTCTCAGTGGCGGTGGCGGCGGCGGCGGCGGCGTCGGCGTCGGCGTCCTCGTGGCTGCTTTTAGCCATGACAAGGCCAAGGCGCCCGTTGGCCCGGCGCAGCTTTGGTTGCTTGGCTCGCTTGTTGACAGGCGGCGGTCCATAGTCGTCGTTGTCGTGCCGCTGCCGCCGCTCGCTCCTCGGAGGTTTGCCCAACATAATTGATTCCCAATTGTATGCAAATGTCATGTTTTGGCGTCTCTTAATCGCATTCAATTGATTTTTTAATTGGGTGCGCGAGTGTTGATTTGATTCGCTGCCTTGTTGCTGCATTCTCCCTTACAACTAAATTAATTTAAATTGCCCAACTAATCAGACGCCCTCTCTCTCTTTGATTGCAGATGCCAATGAGCCGCCACGCATCAAGTGCAATTTGCGCAAACACAAACCCAACCGGAAACCGCGCACCCCGTTCACAACCCAGCAGCTCCTGTCGCTGGAGAAGAAGTTCCGGGAGAAACAGTATCTCAGCATAGCGGAGAGGGCGGAGTTCTCGTCGTCGCTGCGGCTCACGGAGACTCAGGTGAAGATCTGGTTCCAGAACCGACGGGCCAAGGCGAAGCGTTTGCAGGAGGCGGAAATTGAGAAGATCAAAATGGCTGCCTTGGGCCGGGGAGCGCCGGGGGCTCAGTGGGCCATGGCCGGTTATTTTCATCCCAGTCTAATGCATTTGGGATAAGTGGCGGCCAAGTTGGTGTGCAGCAGTCGCTGCACCACCGACACAGCCATCAGCGCCACCGCGACGACCACCACGAATAACCAAAAAACTGAGCCACACCCAGCGGTGTGAGTGGGCGCCTCCCCCTGCCCGGTGTGAGCGCAAAACCCCCCAAATTTTTGCTGTGATGTTAGCGCATTTTATTTTACACAACTTCCACTTCGACAAAGAGAAAATCGAATGCACTTTGTAAATAATTCGATTCGATATGCGATCGGTCGATCGACATTCTAAATGCTTTTGTAAATATCGTAAGGACGAAGGAACCTAACTGTACATAGAACTAGCGAATAACTAACCCAAGTTCAGTTCAAAATCGAATTCCCTGAAGTCAAATCCTTTGCGAAAACTCGAGTCAGTAAGCGTATAAAGCCCCAAAAATGATATTGTTCGAATTGTATTTGCCAGGTACTGTATTAAAGCCTAAGTCTAGTTAAAGCCAAGAAATGAGAGTGGAAATCGTATTTAAAAAATACTTCTAAGTAATTCTACACAAGCCGTTTATCCCGACAACGTTTAAATGCCCTACTACATTATAAACAAATACATACGAGTATAAACAAACTATATAATTAACATATATATAAATATATAAACCTAATTATGAACTATCGTGTAGCGTTAATCCTTTGTAGTTGTTTAAGCTGCTGCCCCCCAAGCAGCACCGATTAAATCCTAAAAAACAAAAATACCAAGAACAAAAACCCAGAAAAAAAACTATATAATTAAATCGAAAATTAAAAACAAATTATCAAATGTTTTTTAACTCCCGCAGCCGCTCTCTCAGCATCTCCTCCTGCCTGTTTTGCGTCCACCTGACAACACTGGCCGTTGGGGCAACTGCGTAGTACAATTTGCATGAATACATTATGGGTGGCAGGTGGCAGGCGGGGGAATAACTCGTAAAGTGAGAAAACGATTAGTGGCGACGCAGCCATAAACACTCAACAATCGCGCTGTCGTTATCAAGTGAACAGCTTTTAATTCAATCGAACGATCATCGATGCGCAATTCTCACCTTCAATCACTGTAAACGCCAGTTAAGAGTTCATAAAAATTCAAATTGCTTTATTAGCTCGCAATTACCCATAATTATATCGTCATATTGACTGGTAGCTAAAGATTTCTCTAACCGATTGGGGACTTTTCTGGAAACTCATTTTGTCTTATGTCATCTCAGCGAGTCTCCAACTCGATTGCATAATAGAATCAACCTGGAGCTGATGCTGTAATATTGGAAGCCATAAAAATTGTTTTAATTTTGTAATTTTTCTATAGCGCCGAGATCGTCTGGGAGGCGGAAGCCTAATTGTTTATTTTCCAGATTAGTCAAGCTGAGACCGAAACTAATTTCAAATAGGAAAACTCTGGCAATTGCTAATTATGAAATTTCCCCAGTTATGACACGCCAGCTGTTATGTCATCCACTCAGGTGGCAATCACAATTACCGAATATACTTCGTTCGTATTACCGCACTCCCTTCAAATTTACACAACCCCAAGATCTCTACCAGCCCAGCCGAACTTATCGCGACTAATGGCCTGAAATTGTTCCGGGACTTTGGATGCACAACGGGATTGGTTCCATGGAATTTTTGCATAGTGCGAAATCCCAATCGGAATGCCTCGTTTCCAGTGCCTCATTTGCTTATCAATAGACCAATTAATATTTAATTAACCAGCTGGGCAGAGCAGGCGTCGTCGTCGGTGCCAAGGAGCCGATCAACGTCAATGAATCGTCCCATTCCAGTGTATTGGTTAGCCTGCCGAGTCCCCCACTTGTTGCCGGGGCTGTCGTCGGGCTTTAAATGGAGGTTAACTCGGGTGTCGATTACGGAGAACTCGGTGCTGGTGATAAACATAATAAGTACGTGAATGCCAGCGATTTCAATATTTATTTCTTCAAATCATTTGTCCGTGGGTCAGTGGGGTTCAATAACGAGGGCCTTCCCCTCCTTCGCCGGCCTGCTTCTCCGCTGAATGCCAGGGGAATCAAACTATTCTGCCATTAAACGCGACTTAATCACACCCAGCGATTCAGTGCTGAATAATCTGTATTTTTGTACTCTGTACTGGCAGGAAGCTTAGGCAATAAAAACGTAACTCTGATCTCTCAGAATGCCTGAAAGCCTGAATTTTAAAAGGTTTTAGATTCTGCGATTGGCTCCTTGAAAAACACCAACTAAATTTCCAGGAACAAGTTGATAAAATAAATCATGAAATTCTTTAAAATCGCGCCACAAAATAAACTGTATGAGCCGTTGAAAAATTCCCCAAAAAGAGCATTAAAAATTTCCAAATTAGCTTTCAAACTTTTGATTGCTGTTTTCGTCGGCCTGCGAGCGATGACAGTGCGATTTCGAGTTGTTGATCAACAGTCGTCAACGTCAGAATTGTCGCCTTATCGCCGTTGAATTAAAACCCAATTAATTTAATTACAAATGGAAGCAACACGCAGCCCACAGAGCCCCCTCCGCGGCTCTCTGTTTCCATCTTCCAGAATCGCCAACGGAGGGCTACGTGTCAAAATTTTGTTATTTTGATTTATTTGCCGACTGTAAACAAGTCAGCCACGAGCTGAGCACAGCCCACAAATACAAAGTGCCTGGCTGTCTGTCTGTCTGTCTGTCTGCGTGGCGTGTGTGTGTTTGTGTCAACAATAAATAAATTAAAATATTATTTGCCACTTTTGGGTCTGCGATAAGCCCGACTGAGCATTTTAAAATGAAATTTGTTAACAATTAAAAAACAGAATCAACGACGCCGACGACGCCAAAAAAAGAAAGATCAGTGAGTTGGGTTTTTTTTTTAAAGGGGGCGGAGGACCGCCCAGTTAGACGCTCCAATGAATTAATTAATTAAGCAATAATTTATTGATAAAATATCCAACCACGAATAATGCAAATTTGTACAGAAATCAAACCACCGCCACCGCCAGAGGCGTCCACCGCTTTCTGTTTTTATCGGTCTTGTCAAATCGATTGTCGGCGCAATTAATTATGCGTATTTAATTACCGATGCAGCAGCGACAGCGCCAGCAACATCCTACGCAGCCGTCGGCCCCGCCTCCATAGCCGCTCTTTATTAATTAGCCCAGTTAAGCGTGGTGGTAGCCACAGGTGGCAATGCAGCGGAAAGTGCAATGCGTTAATCAAAATGTAATCAAATCATTTGGCAAAAGCAGAGAGTCCCCAACAGCAACAACATAATCAGAACTCACACACACACACACACGCACACGCACACCCCGCTGAGCGGTACGGGCCCGGCAATTAAGCTTTATTTCTGGCCTAATGGACTGAGCGCCGCCTGCGCTGATTGCGCACATTTGTTTCTCCCGGCCCGGACCGTATAAAGATACCTCTGTGTGTGTGTGAGTGTGTGTGTGTTGGCCAGTCGTTGGGTCCGCTCTCGGAGCGCCCAATCAAATGTGGAGCCCCCACGTCTTGCGCTCAGCACGATATTAACGCCCAACTGTGAGGCGGCGCATTTACAATGATAATATTTGTATCCAAAATTATCAATGAGTTGGCCGACGGCGGCGACGGAGGCTCTTTGTGTGTAATGAGCCGAGATTAGTTTGAGAGTCGAGTGATTCGTTGGAGGGAAAGCTTTGATTTTTAGTCGAGCAATTAATCGTGGCGACTTTTTTAGACGGCACATGCGCTGCTGCCAATCATTTGCCGCAATTGACTTTATTGACAGCCGGCTTATCGGCTGCTGGCAGGGTTAAGGGATCATCGCAAACGATTTAATTCCCGCTGATGAAATTCCAATTTCATGGAATTAGTAATAATTCCAATTACCCTAGAACTTTCATGGTCTAGAAAACCTCGCGGAACTTCTATTTCGAGTCGCCAAAGAAAACCACCTGCTGCCCGCGCTATCCATCGCTACTTCCCGTTGCCGCTTAGCGAATTTCTCAGTTTTTCATTCATAAACGCCAGCGAATTGGAAATCCGTTTGCTTAACCCGCTTCGAGGCAGCCATAAACCAGCCGGATCATCCCACACTTCAGACTCCTCGCAGACAGGGCGGCGGAGCGCTGGCAATTAAGTTGCCGGCGTGGAGGTATTTTCAAATTACTGCGAATAAATTGAGGTAATTAGGCAATAAAAATAATGTTCACAGCCGCGCCAGAGGGACAGGCTGACAGACAGATCACCCAGCACTTCCAGGAAACTACAAAAATTTAAAAAGAGCAAAAATAGAACGGCGGGGGCTGTGGGCTTTTCCCAGGCCTCTCAGCCTCCTGATATGCAAATCGGGCTGACTTTTCCGACGAAAGTGTCGACATTCCCGACGACCTCATTACAATTTATGCAAATGATTAATTTTCCATGGAATTTTCAAGTCAATTAAATTTTTCTCCTCCGCATTGGCAACGCGTGGCGACGTCCGGACAGACGGATTGCTCGCTGGTCACCTATTTCCCCAACTTTTTATGGATTTTCCACTTGCCCACCACCACCGGCACTGGCACCGGCACTTTGGTGCCTGTTGGCCGTGTCCAGGTGAGTCGCCTTTAATGGCCAACTCTACGCGGCTTTAATTGGTCTAAAAATGTGCGCGTAATTATGGAAAAAAATTGACTGCCTCTGCCCGGCAACCGTTTGGGTGAAATTTGAATTCCATTGCACGCCGCGTTCGTAATTTTCTATATAATTGGCCTCATAAGCGTTTAATGAGACAAACGCCCTTTGCCAGTACAGGAAGGCCTTCTCAAATCGTGAGAGGAAAGTAAAGCAGTAATGGGAAAATGGGAATAAGGCCCACAGCTTTCAAATGAACCCAAAGAGCGAGAGATATATTTAGACTTTATGAAACTTGTTGACTCTTTCGGATTTGCTCCTTTTTCTTCCTGCTGGCATTCCATTGATGCCGCAGTTACATCATAAATCTCAGCACCCAATAAGGCATTCTTGGGGCACTTGGACAATTTGGCGTATTCATTTTTCGGTTAACTGCAAAGATTCCTGGAAGCAAAATGTGTAGAATGTGCAATTAAAGGAAATAGCGTGAGATACGCGACAGATACCGGGGGCCAGGCTGGCGTTGGCTGAGAACAGAAACCTAATTTCCAAGTTTAGAATTCTAAGGAACCAGGGAAGCGACGAGAGCGAGAGGACAGGACTGCTCCTTTTACCAGCTGAATACTCAATTAAATTTGCTGTGAGGCTGCCTTGGATTTGTGGATTGTTTTGTTGTCGCAATCATTGCTGCTGCTGCTGTTGTTGTTGTTGCACTTTCGCACTATTTTCAATTGAATTAAATGAACTTTTCTGCTGGGATCTTCATGCGAACAATTTCAAGGAATCGCGCATATCAAGCGCGTCGTCGTCGGCACGCTCCGTTTGGGCGCACAATTAATTTGCGCTGCAAAGCGCCCCAAAGCCCGCCCCCCACCCGACTGGCAGATACATTAGCGAAAGTGTAGGACCAAGGCGGTCTTTGCAAATACAATTTAATTTTTAATTCATGCGCCCACAGAGCGAGGCAATGGCATGGACAGAGCAGCCCGGCTGCTGCCTCCCGGGGAGGGGCCTGGGTTGGCCGTGGCTGTGGCGACAGAGACGCCAACAAAATGCAAAATTTGTCTGAAGATTTTAATCGCCGGCATGCGCGCCCAAAACGGCCCCAAACAGCAGCACCAACGAAGACGGCGGACAGACGACAGCGACAGCAACAGCGACAGCGACGTCGACGTTCCTGCTGTGCTCCCATTGAGCCCGGCTACCCGGCGGGGCAGGCCGAGAAGCCGGATTATACGGGGCGTACGTTTTCTAGGTTGCCTGCCTGGGGGCGGTGGGGGCCATCGCCGGGCAGAGCATGTAATGTTGGCTCGTTTCTCTTGTGGCATCGGCATCGTTGTTGCTGCCGTTGTTGCAACAAGACAATTTACTTTTGTGCGAAATTAAGTGGCATCTGCAGCCTGGCATTCCACTTGACTCCACCAGGACAGCAGCAGCCGAGACAAACGCAAGCGTTGCCCTGCCCTGCCCTGGCCACGGGGTGTTGGCGGCTGGCTGCCTCTCGCTCTTGTGGGCAATAACTAATTACATTCGCAATTATTTCATGTTTTGGCCAATTTAGTGGGACAAATTTATCTGTGCGGTGTCATCTACTTAGAATTGATGGCTCACCATGCGAGCGGCAGTGCCGGCTGCATCGGTTGCACTTGAATGACGTTGATTGTTGGCTGGCCAAATAGAAAAATGCTTTGGCATTTTCTAATGTTCATTTGGCGCATATGAAATGCAATTATTAAGCAAATTAGCAAACATTTAGATACTCTAATGAGATTGCCGCCCCGTCGGGCGCCAATGCCATCACCAGCATCACCCCAGCCCCAGCCGCACCCTAATCCGGTAAATGTGCTCATTCATAAACGTTGAAGAGGGAAGCCGAGAGCGGCGGACATTGGCGGGCAATGTGATCACTTCCTCGAGATACTGGGAGAGCCGCTCAATGGACTGTGAGCCGGCTGATGAGCTGGAGTTGTTGGTGTTTGGCTGTCGGCGCTCATCTCCCAGCCCTACGGGTGATTAGGCTTCTAATGGAATAATAGAAGGCTGTCTAGAGGCAGATTCCCGGTCTGATTTCAATCAGATCCTCTTTAATCTCAGCGAGCTCGAGTTTTCTATTAAATCCAATCAGATTGGAAAGTAAATAGATTAAAAGAACTTTAAAGCCTTTGATTTTTTAACCCTTTTGCTTTCTATTTAGATTCTTGGATACCTTAACGTCGTTGACTTTGATTTCATATCCCAACCCTTTTAATTTCTATTTAAATCTTTAGGTACTTAAACTTCCTTGACTTTGACTTTATTTCCTAATACTTCTTCTTTCTATTTAGATCTTTAGCTGCCTTAAGTTCCTTGAATCTGATTCATTTTTGTGTGCCTTAACTTCCTTGGCTTCATATCCTAACCTATCTGCTTTCTGTTTAGCCTCTTAGGTTCCTTGACTTTCTTGGCCAACTCGTCAAGTGGAGCATTTTGGCAAGTTGTCTTTAATCTCATCTCTTAATGCATTTGCATAATTCGGAGAAGCCTCTGTGGGATTCGCCAATTATTATATAATTTCCCAGTTTCATTTTCCTTTTAAGCTGAGCTCATTAAAATCGCGTATTTTATTGCTCTCTTCGCCGTTCCAATTATAACTCAAAATCCACGCCAAGTACAATAAAACGCCCACACACACAGCACGAGCAGGGAAAGAGATTTACGCCCACACACACACTCGCATGGACTGCTAACGGTAATTCAAGTAGAAGCGATTTAACATCGTCCCTCAGCCCGTCGTCCTGCGCTTTGTTCAGCTGGTCGGGGTCCCTTGGCTTTCTGCTTTCTCGCTTCATCACCCGACCAATTTTATTTTATATGAACTTAATTTTTCACAACTCAACCACATGCGCATATTTTACAACCCACACACACACACACGAGCAGACAACCCTTTCAGGAGGACCCATCAGGTCGGCTGTGTGTGGGTCGGTGCAACGGTAAACTCAACCATTTATTACATTCTGCAACCATTAACAATGTCCTGCGGCGGCCCCAATGAGCGAGAAAGAGCTAGCAAATTGCTCCGCTGGCCGTGGGTGGGGGGCAGTGCGAGCGAGAAGGACCGATGGGAGGATATGACGACGTTTTGCTTTTCACTTGCCAAGTGAGTGGAAATTTGTTTCATTATAATTATTTTCCACAATTGGACATATTAGTATGGTTGCGTCGGCAGCGCCGCCGGCTTCACTGCCGCTGCCAACGAATTGCCGCCATTTTTGCAATTTTCCCCGTCCAAAAGAAAAGCAACGAAGCTGCAGGACACCCCAAGCCGGGGGGACCTCAGCCAGCTGCCTCTACCGCTGTCCTTGTCGGCGCGAGCGGGACAGCAAGCAGCCGACGCAGGCGCGGCTGACGTGGTGAATTCGCCAGGACTTTCCAGGCATCGAGGGTGGCTCGGCTCCCTTATTGATTTTCCTTGTATACTCGCCCGCCGTCGCCGGCAGATGAGCCCGCACATAGCCCGTCAGATCGGCCAACTATATAGTCGGGCGGCGAGTATATAAAGCCCGAGGACGTGGCCCGAATGACAAAAACATAAAGTTATAATAATTTTTCTTTCCGCTTAATTGTGCCTGCGGCAGAGGAGGCCGGAGGCTGGGCCATTTCGGGGGTCCTGGTGGCTGCACAAATGACCTGGCGTTGCCACTTTTAATTTGATGCCTTTATGTGCTTCACCAATACACGCAGAGGCGGGCGCAGGACCCCCGCTGGGAGGGAGGCTTATGTACAGCGGAGGATGCCGGGCTATGTGCGTGGGGCGCCTTTGTGCGTGGAAAGTAGGAAATACAGCAATTAGAGCCATATTAACCGTAATTAAATTTAATTGTTTAATTAAGCGCGAAAAGTGAGGAAGACATTTTGTGATTTTGCAATGGCCGCCGCCGCGTGGGCGGCCGGGCAGTCGGGCAGTTGGGCGGTTGGGTGTGCGTTTGTCTGGCTTTGCGTGTTCTCGACGCTGATTACAGTTTAGTGCGGCGCGGGTGTTTGGGCCAACAAATCGCCATGTGATTTGATCCGACGCCCCGATAGCCGTTTCGGGACGGCCAATTAAACGTTTAGACGTGCAATTTTTGGGCGGCAGACAGTTCAATCGACTGGCCATAATTTGGTTTTAATTAATCACAATTTAGTCCTGCAACTGCTCCCTCAATTTATCATTTCCCTATCCAAGCAGCCATCGATCCGTCCATGGAAATTGAAATTCTAGCTTAACTTGGCAATAAAGTCAAACGAAATTAGCATCAATCAACGGCAGGTGCACCAACCGCAGCCTCGGTTTTTCTAATGGAAACCTAAAGACTCCCAGGCCTGGACAGGGTCTCTAACCAGATGTCAAGTGGCCCGCATGCCAGCACAATGGCCCGGCGAGCGCAGGGAATGGGGGCCAGAAATGTCAACCGCAATGTTGACATCCTAATAATGATGATGAATCAATGGGAAAATAGGCGAATGACAGCAGCAACAACAACGGCTTTTCCAGTCAAAATCTGGCGAGGAAAATCCGGCGGGCAGTTTTGGGCATTTGATGAAGAGCCAGCCCATCAATTACACGCAGGATCCGAGGCTGCCTCGGGGAGTCGCTGGTTGTGTTGTGGCTGCCAACAAATTCAAAAATATCACTTAATTTTTCAGTGCGGCGGCGACTGCGCTGATTGAGTCTGCATAAATCATTGAATGCGAAGATGTCAAAGGTGCTCGCCAGGATTTGAATGCGCGCCGGCAACCCCGCGGGCACTTGGGAGAAAATATGAAGCCATTGTTGCTCGATTTCCATAAAAAAAAGACAGCCAATCCGAGAGCCCAAAAGTGAGGGGGTCCCCGGCCAGGCCGGCTCTGGCCAGGCTATTATGCATAAGGCTAATGTAGTCATCGTTGGGGCTTTCGAGCCTGTCGCGGTTGCTGTTGCTGTTGCTGTCGCCGTTGTTGCCGCCGATATGCTGATCATATGCAAAGAGAGGCGGCCGAGAAAGCAAATAAGAAACCCATCAGAATTTCTCACTCCAACAGGCGCTACGACAAATAAATATTTTAGCCCACAATAACAAAAGCCACGACAACAGCAACCACAATTGACGGTACAGTCGACGGGCTCGCACGCTTCAATGGTCGCAGCGGCTCCTCCGCTGCCTCCTAGAAGGACTGGACGACAGGCCGGGCCACTGAGTTGTCCATCTTCGAGAGCTTTCGGCCGGTCGGCTGTTGTTGCAGGGCCGCCAAATCTGGTGATCATTTGTTTAAATATGCGCCGCGGTTGCGGCGGCTGCGTTCCGCCGACAACAACAACAGCGGGAGGCAGGGCAGCAGCAGCCCAGCGACATTCGAAGTTGCACGTTTAACAATTCAATTTATTTGCAACATCAAAATTTAACGAACATGAAATTGCGAGAATTTTAAGATTTTCAGCAGAAACAAACGAGCGACACGATCCTGCCGACTGCCAGCCAGCCAACCCACACTAAAATGGATATATCCTCCCCCCAACCCCTTCCCGGCGGCTTTTGTTCTTTTGTGGGCCTTTGTCGTGGGCTGGCCGGCCGATTGGACGTTTGCCTCGCTTGGCTACGTTTCGTTTCGGGGTTTTGGGTGCAAAGAGTCAAACAATTTAGCATTCAACGAAATATTTTAAATTAAAATTTCTGAAATTTTCATCAATAAGCGAACAATGAGGCTTTCGCTGTCGAAGGATTTTTTTGTATCCCCCTCTCCACAGATAATTGGGACTATCCCACGCTATGAATTTTGATTGGATTTGTTGGCTCGCAATAACAACTAACGCCTTGCGGCTACCCCACCCCCCGCATTAGCATCTATAGGCTTTTTATCGGGAGCGACTTAAAATGCCCGGGCCACCGCTCATCATAGTCAATATTTACCTTTCTCATAATGATGACGCGGCTGCTGGCCTGTTGCAGTTTTTTGTTGTGCACCAGCCAGAGAATCCGCGCAGAGGGTAGCAAGGAAGGCAAACAAAACACACAAATCCCAATCAAAGTTGTTGCCATTGTGCTCGGCGAGCTACCCCTAAGTGGCCCATGTGAAAGTCAACAATGCTAAGCGGCTTAGCGCTTGTTCCCGGCCCCCGGCCCCCGGGCGCCGGCGGACTAGGCACTTGGCCAGGACGAGATCTGGTCGGTTGGTCGGGATTACAGTAACTTTTTGTAATTGCCTGTCGCGATTTGTGTGCTTGGCACGCGGCCGAAATAAATTAACGAATTCTGCAGAGAAAGAATTCCGTGAGAAGTTCAGCTCGGTAGGAGGGAAAGGCTCCTTTCGATTTGCATATCGACAGGTACAACTCGCGGGCCGATCCAAATTGAAATGTCAACCGAGAGGGCCTTATGACAAGGCGGATCCTCTGCCTGTGACGCTGACTGATGGATTCGACGCTGAGACGAGGCGGCCAAGAGCCTTCGAGTAAATTAACATTTCCAGCGGTTGTCACATGGCCCGGCCAGAAATGTTATTGCGAATGCAAATCGCTGGCTAAACCTGTTGGATGGCGGCTCTTGGTCTTCTCCAGTGTCAGCCGCTGGCAGCTGTCGGCCTGACAATTTCAATCCCAGATTCGCGGGTCCCAGTTCGATGGGCGTTGGTTGGCCACTTCCGCTGGGGGCGGGGAGGGCGAGGACGATAGAAGTTGATCCTTTGGCATAATTTGCATAATAAAATTTTCACTGTTTTTTTATTGCTCCCCAGAAATGGCGACGGAAAAGCCCCAGGCTGCTGGGGGGTGTGAAAGATTCCATTTATGCGTGTGCGTGGGCTGAATTGCCACGCCCACATAAATTTCGAGTACACTCAGCGTGAAAAATTGCAAATTAATGTAAATCGCTCAGCAAACGGCCCCCAAAGGCAGCTGGGTTGCCATTTTTACGAGCCAACCTACGAAATTTGACACTTGCCAAGTGTCAGTCCTAAGGGCGTGAGGACGGCCAGGATGCAGGGGGAGGCTATTCAATATGCTCGAAAGTTCGAACATTCCGTATTGTGTGTGTGTGTGTGTTTGTGTGTTGACGACACGATAAACAAACAGAGAGCAGGAACCACAAACGCCCCAACCCGCCTGGCCTGGCAGGCCGACAGAAACTTTGTCCTTGCGCACACAGGGACGCCATTTTGCGGCTGCCTGGTTGTCGTTGTTGTTGTCATATTGGTTGTTATGTAAACGGAAAATGACAAACGAATTAGTTATTGACAACAACAGGAAACAAAAAACAAGAAAAAAAAACTTTGCCTTGTGCGAAATTTCCGCAAAAAAAAACCTCACAAGACAGCGACTTCACCCGCCCCCAATCAAGGGGGGCGGCCTGTCAGGCAGCTGTGAAATGTGTGACACTTTCGTCAATAAACAACAAATTACGGCCTGCAGTTCGGATTGCCAGCGTTGCATTTTTCCCGCGCCATCAAATCACGCAAACGCCTGCGGCAGTCACGTGTCACCAGTCACTCAAATCACCGTTCAGCCCTGGCCGGCCGGCCACCCAGGATCATTCATCAAGATGAATGTCAGTGGCCGGCGCTGGTGCCCTGTTCATTCGATTTCCGTGGCGATTTTTTCCACGTGATTTTTGACAGGGCGAAATTAAGCCGCTTAGCAGGTCGCGCAGGAGTTGATCCTGCTTAAGACCTTGGCTTTTAATTGTAATTTAGACGGATGTGCGACATTTATTGGCAGTCGGCTGATCGCCTTGATTGATAGCAACAGCATCGATTGCCGCTGAGATCAGCTAGCGAAAATAACCGCCTCGACGATAAGAACCACCGGCCGGGGGCAAAATGTAAAGTCCCCCCACATTTCCTGGCCGATTGTTTTGAATATCATAAACGATTTACAGTTTCCCTCTCCACAAATTTCCGCCTGATATGCTTAAACGAGGCTTCCTCAATTTAAAATCCCCGACTCCCGGTGACGCCGCACAATCGCAATTCTTGACCTGGTCTATACGGCCTTGCAGCTATGACGAGGCTTTGGCAGAACCCCCGGGACTGGAGGCCTCAAGTGAAAGCCCGTGAAGTCCCGGTTATCGGCGAGAAATCTTTTGGATTTACTGTTCTGCGAAAACGCAGCGATGGTATCACAAAATTACCGATAAGGATTTGGCTTCTGCTGCCAGGCAGTCTTAATTTGCTATCTTTATGGGGCTCTGAAGAAGTTTATGGCGTCTTGGCCAGCGATTGAATTTGTATAAAAAGTGTGGGCCGCCGGCTTCTGGGTATCAAACAGTCGACTCACTCACTCCAATCAACATGTTCCTGAAGACAGTTGTGGTTCTCCTGGCCATCGGCAGCAGCTGGGCCCGCATTATGCCCAAGGGCGATGCCAATCTGAGCGTGATGGAGATGATGGTCCAGGCCACCACCAGGGACGTTGGCAGTCCCGGCGTGGCCCAGGCCTGCTTCGCTCATTACTCGCCGATCCTGGCCAACATCACCAAGGAGTATGAGGAGAAGTACCAGGGCTGTCTGGCCACCTATGCCGAGGATACGGCCAAGATCGATAGCGAGTTCACCAACGATCGCAAGAACTACGAGAAGACCGTGCAGCTCACCTGCGAGAGCCTGCAGGAGTGCAAGTTCGAGAAGGACTACGTCAAGGCTTTCACTTGCTATGTGACCAAGGTGAGTTGAAAGGGAATCCAGTAGTCTTCCTTGCAGGATTCTAAGTATTTCAATTGCAGGGCAAGGAGGGCTCCTCGGCTTTCTATGGAGTGTCCGCCGATGCCAGCGAGGCTTTGGTGCAAATCAAGTCCAAGTACCAGGTGGTCGAGAACAAGGCCAACACCTGCATCCAGAAGGCCGATCGCGAGTACGTCGAGGACTACGGCAATACCTACAAGGAGCTGAGCGACTGCCTCAACGGCAAGCATGTCCCGCCCTCGGAATAAGCTGGCTAGAAGATCAATAAACATTCTGAATTTGCAAAATCAAAGATTGGGATTCTTGTGGGTGCGGGTGCATCTGGCGATCGGCCAGGACCTAATTAAATATTGACAAGTCAATTCGAGTTAAGCGATTTGTGAGGAGGCCAGCTGCTCTGGGATATGATATCCTTGTTGTCCGTTTGCCGATCGATTTGCCTGGGCAAACAATTGTCCCTGATTGGCGGGGATTTGATTTCGATTTGATTTCGAATCGAATCGAATTCTATTTAAGTTTTTACGCGCCAAACGACATTTTGATTGAAAGGCATTTAACCTCGATGTGGGGCGGGGGCGAGGGCGGCGGCATTCACATGCAAATCGAGGGGAAGCCGAGCGTCACGTAGAAAGCATCAATTTAAGAGTCCTGCCGAGGGACATTTGATTGCTGCTCGACTGGCGTGTGATTTCAGCTGCTTTGCATTTTATTTGCACGTTTATGGGAGGACAGACGGCCGAAGTGACGGCATTTGAATTTGATTTGATAAATTTTTATGCTGATTGAAAAAAAGGAAAAAAGACCGAGAAAAACGAAATGCGACCCCAGGGAGCAAGGAGCTTTATAAATTCGCATTGAAATTGGCTTTTTGCTTAGCCAATTATTTTCCAAGGTGGCCCATTAAAAGCCACCGACAACTGATCCCACCGAATGGCTAATAAATGTGAACATGGGAATGCATTGAATTCATCAAGGAAGCCCCCAAACCGCCGAATAAACGCTCCTCGCCTGATGCATTCGGGCGCCTGAATTGCCATTAAATTGGCTGCCTGCCTTCCCGACTACCGGACTTGGCCACAACCTCACAAATTGCCCTCCGGCTGGGTTCGAGACTTGGCCGATTGATGTCTTCATAGCTGCTCCTGGACCGGACCAGACGGGGGCTTTGGCCATGGCCATATACGTGCAGCGGGTACGTGGGCCAGGGCAATTCGATTACGTTTTTCGTTAAATGTAAAATTTATACGCCCCACGTCAATTGTGACAGTTCACTCGCTGAGTGGACGGCGGTTGGGTGCCCAGGCTCGGCGATTCCAATTGCTTTCAATCGATTCATTGAATGGCCAGCCTGGGACCCCCGTCCAGAGGCAGTCGCCTGCCTGGCTCAATTGTAAATATCGCACACAGACAAACCCACAGCCCGACCGGCAATGGGATTCATTCAACTGTCCAGATCATCGGTGTTGTTGTCTAGGCTGAGTGGTTGGCTGGCTGGCTGGCTGTCTGTCGGTGTGGTTGTCGTGAAATTTCGCATGCAAGAGGAAATTGAATTGAAATTCACAATTTTCACAAAAAAGGAGCTCGTTATGTGCGTTTTGCAGGCGCCGTCGTCAGTCCTCCAGCCATCGCCCCTCACCCCTCACCCGTCAGCCGTCCGCTGATCGTGTGAAGGCTTCCCAAAGTCAATTGCCAAAATTAGCCCGTCGAACGGCCGCCGCGCCACGGCGACACCTCGCCAACATCTCGAAAGTATCAAATTACATTTCCGCCGGAAACGGCCCAGCAGCGTGGCGTCGTCGGCCTGCGGTGCTTTTGCTTTGTTTATCGGACATCGGACATCCTAGCGGGTGGCTCTTCAAATCCCGAAAAGGGTAAATAAAAACTTTTCAATCGCTTGGTGGTTTACAATTTTGCTACAAGGATTTGCCGGGATTTTTCGCTGCCATACGTCGCACGTCAGTCAGTGATAAGGCCGCGTTCAAGGGATGGGGGAGGGAGGTGTGGTCGTCCTCGTCGTCCTGGCCGCCGTCCAACCACTAAATGACTATAAAGTAGCAACTTCCGCGACTGTTGCGCAAAATCATTCAATTTCCGCTGCCCCCAGCAGGGCGCCTGCCCGCTCGTCCAACCCCGACACACACCCTTGCGTGTGTGTGGGTGTGTGGGCCTTTGAGGGTGTGATTTGTCCTTTATTTTTGGCTGCTGGATGGCCGTGGCTTTATGAGACATCACCGCAATTCCGAGTCGCACCCACCAGTCCAGAAATTTGAATAATTTTTATTACGTGGCGCGTTATGAATTTTTGATGAGCCCAACGCGTCCTTGTTTGCGGGGCGGGGCGGGTGGTGGGCGTGTGGCCAGTTATCCTTCACTAAGCCAAGTGACAGTGCCACAATTTATTAGATTCCCAGCCTCATTGTGGTGCTCGGTGATTTTTTCCTTTCCTCCTTTTTTTTGGTGCGTCCTTTTTGCGTCCTTTCGCTGCCAGTTGTTGCCAGTTTCCGGGGGAGGCACAGCCAGAGCCGGCAGTCGACTGGGCGGGTCTGTGTAATAAAACCGAAATAAAATATCTTTTAATATGCGCCACTCGCCGTCGCCGTTTGTCCTCTCGACTCCTGTGCGCGCGCGCGTGTGTGCGTGTGTGTGTGTGGATGGGCGTCTATATAATTTGCATATATATTGCCTCAACAAGCATTATTGTGTGTAATCCCGTAATTTTTTAATTAAATCAAATCGCTTTTTTGTTTTCTCCTCCATCATCACCTGCAAGGCTGTCAAAGTCGGCTTATTAAATTTTAGCCCGGGGTTAACTGCAATTTCGGTACAGTTGACTACGAAATTTTATAGTCAAAAATATGATCGCCAGAGAATTCACCAGACAGCTTGCCAATCAAGGAAAATAAGGCTCATACGAGAGCCCCGAAAACTTCTTTGATAAATACAAATAAATAAGTTTTGGGATCACAAGCCATCACGCTTCCTATATTCTATTCGCGACTTGGAAATTCTTTTGATTTCCTCCCTCACTTGTCTATTCCTAGGAGGAAATAGAGCTGCTCGCTAAGCCCAGCAGAGCAGGTGGTTGGGAGCTCCTAAAAAAGCCTGAAAAGCGGCTTCAAAATAAATCACCTTTGAGCTTCATTTAATGCAATTTTCCTGCACCCACAGGAACTCGATTTCCGCTTATATTTATTGTGTTCTTGTCGCCAGACTTCCCGTAAGTTTGGCCGATAAGATTCTAGTCCATTTAGGTAATTGAAGTCAATCTGCTCAGCGGCCCCGATCGAGATATGGAAACAAAATTAACAGCACTTTGCGTTCAGGAAGCGCTCATAAAGCCGAAAAAGAACAGAACTTTCGGGGAACCCCGCTCCCCCGCCCCCCAGCCAACACCAAAAGGGCACCGCATTCCTAGCACCGCCCCCATGGCGTTGGCAGTCGAAACGATTAAGTGATTTCGTGCACACTGCGTGATAATTGGATTAATATGCGAACCCAAACCGAACTCAACAAGAAGCCGGCCCAGAGTCTCAGTTAAATGGATGACGACGAAGGCGATGAGGGTGGCTGGGCCGCTAAATGCCAAATTATGGGAAAGTACACTGGCCGAAAAAGAGTTCGAAACGGGGACTCCCTGGGAGTTGAAAGAAAAGGGGATTTCGGCTCAGTGTAGAGGAAAAGGTCGAATGTTTATCCGTTTAACGCCAGCATCTAAATTACATACGCTCGCCTCGTTTATCATGGACAGCCACCACCGGAGAGAAGCCGCCGAACCACCGCACTGAAGGGTGGAACAAATGCAGAAAACAAACTTCCCATTTTGGCTTTTGACTGCCGCCCTCCGCCGGTCGCCCTAACCCAATTTAAGCAGCTTCCTTTGCCAGGACGGGGGAGATAACATATTCTCAGTGTCAGACGCGCCTGATTAGGGGTGGGTACAGATTATAGCTTGTGAAGTTCGGATTATGATAGAGTTGTAAATTGATAGATGTTATCTGCAGTGCCGCGCCGCTGGGCCAATTAAGCGCGGCCTGAGAGAGAATTTCCCAGCGCGAGGCTTGAAGCGCTGCCGCCGAGTGGAGTCCGAAGCGCTGGCCAAACAATTTGTCAGGCAAATCCGGCAAACAAACAGCGGGCCAGAGTGTTGGCCAGACATTGGGCCACTTAGCGTTTCATTACCACCGCCGTGGCCGTTGCCAAACAAATTAACTCGATTTGGCCCGCGAGACGACAGAAGCCGCTTCCGAACCAACGAGCAGGCGGGCGGTACGATCAAAAACCGAAAAACCCAACTTATTTGACAACCAAATATCAAAGTCTCCGTCCGGCCAAATGCAAACCGGAGGCAGTTAAGTGGCTCTTTGATCTGGGCGGGCTCCGATCGACCCGCCGTTCGACTCCGCCTCCGCTTCGGCCTGCCTAATTTATAAAATAAATCATATGAAAATTAGCAACGAAGCGAGGACGAAGCTCGGTTGCTTTGCTTTTGATTAATTTACTTGTGTTTGGGCAGGCGAAGGCGGCAGCGCTGGGCAGTCGGCCGGGCAATTGCCCAGCGGCGATTTTAACACCTTTCCAACGAGATGAGCCGCCTCCTTTGATCTGGCCGGCCGTTTTACACACTTGTTGTCTAATTGCCAATCCCACCCGCAATGGCACGTCGGCCTTTCTCGACGTCTTGGCCAGGTTTGTAAGTGTGGCAGTGGGTGAAATCGAGGAAAGTCTTTGCTGGCGGTTCACGCCTTCTTGTTAATCACGACGGAGGACGGCGGTCGCCGGATTCGTTTGAAGAGAGCGAAGGGTTGAAAACGAGATACAAATCTTGGGCAATAAAATCGCAATGCGCGGGTTAATCGTTTTCAGATACATAATAATTTTGTGCTCAAATATGCAAGATCGACGACCACATGGAGTTCACAGGGGCTTGCCGCAGGACCCCAGGCCAACGGTAGGGCATTTGGCATAATAAATCTTTGGGCGGGAAGCTTCGTCGTCTGCTTTTTCGGCTGGACCGGGCCAGGCAAATGTTTCTTCATAGCCATTGTTTTGGCCGCCCCGATAAGCATCGACGACGCAAGCTGCCGCCGATCGGGATCGGCATCGGGATCGCATTTGGAATTTATGGCACCCCCTTTGGATAAAAAAACAGCCAAAGAATGTCAACGCGACGTCTTGGGTTCCCATTTGCGTTTAGCTGGAAATTAGAGCAATTAGCCGGGAGGCCAGTCGGCCCAGTTGGCTGTGGTTAATCACCGCTGACATGGCCATCTATAAAATGGCCAAATGGTAGGACCTGTCGCCAGTGGCCACTGTGGGCGTGTTGTCTGCGAGTCGGAGCTTGTAAACATTTTCATTATCAGATGATTACGTTATTTATAGCCGCCGAAAGGATCCTCTCTCTACCTGCACGCGTCCCCGATCGAGCGATAGGCCAGGCGCCACCGGCCACCGTATAAATAATCACCCGGCATAAATGTCAAAGGGCATTTAATGAAGTTATTAAACGGCCCAGCTACCGTTGAGGGCGGCCAGCCAGGACCTTCAAGGAGGCGCAACCGAGCCGATCTTAATCCCAACGAAGATTGACTACGCCCAGGCGATAGGAGCGCTTGGCCTGCTTTGCATTGGCCCGAGAACTGGTCGCACCGGTCTCCCAGGCAAATGCCAATAAAACGCTTGCAATAACGAGCAACAAAATTTGTAACGATTCAATTTAAGGCTACGTACAACGGCGTCCTCTGTCCGGCCAGGTCCGGACAGGTGGGAGGGGGGCTCTCGGGTCGTCGTTGTCGGCGGCGTTGTTGGCGGCAAAAGATGAAATAGGCAAATAGACACACGGCCCGTTCTCCGGTGCTTGTTGGGGCGGCCAACCCCCAGCCAGCCACCTTTGGGGCCCTCCCGTCGTCGCAGCCGTCGGGCCGTCGGCTGGCATTTGGCAAGCGGCTCAATTCAATAAAATTTATGAAGACATGACTGGCAATTGTAGTCGGCAACATTGAGAGAGTTGCCCCATTGATAGCCGCCGCCGCCGCCGCCGCCAGCAACAACAGAGCACCGCAAAAAAGCAAAGGTCCTTTCGACCTGACGCCTACGGACCCCTCCCCGGGCAGTTGGTTATTTCTCCCCCCCTTGGACAGGCAACAAACGATTACAACTCAATTGGAAGTGAGAGCCTGGCCGGCGCGCGACTTGCCCAGCAAATATGAAAAAAATTAATTAACCGAGAAATTCGGAGCTGCTCTTTGCCAATTCCCAGCGGCGGTTCAAAGGGCCGAAATCAGGGCGCACCGCTACCTGTGTGTGTGGCTTTCTGGGTGTGGAAAGGTCATAAATAAGTTGGCAGTTGTCCTTTCCCTCATTGCTCCTGGCTGATCGGCACATCAGTTGCTTGCGTGTGGGAAACCTGCGTTCCTTTCTCATCACAATTGCCGTAAAATCTGAGCTGCCCAGATCATTGATAATGGCTGGCAAGGACCTCCGCCAACCGCAGGGAACTACACTTGACTAGCTGCAAACTTTAGATATATTTTGGGCCTAGTAGCCTTTCGGCTTCTGGCCATTCAGGCAGCGGTTCAGATCCTCATACGTGGCCGCCGTGCTGTCCACATAATGGCGCTCGGCATTGTTGATGCACGTGTCCCGGGTGGCCCCGGCCAGGTAAATCTCCTCCTCGATTTGGACGGTGTAGTTCTTGGCCAACGAGGACATGGCCGACATGGTCTTTGAGTTGGCAGCCGCCTGGAAAAACACAAAGCCCCAGAATTTCAGGGTGTTTTGAAAAATGGAAAGCTCCGTCCTTTTACCCGAGCCGAGTAGCATTCGAAGGCCTCCAAAGTGCCCACAATGGACGAGCAGTCCCTGAGACTCAGGCAGGAGCTGTTGCCCTGCGCGTACAGCTCCTGGCGCTGCGGGGCCCAGGCCACCTCAACGCCGGCCGTCGAGTTCTCGTAGAGCCGCTGGCAGAGAAAATAATCCGCCTCGTATTTGGTGTTGGCCTGGTCCAGGGCCGGCCTGTAGTAGGCGAAGCATTGCGGTCCGTTGGCAGGATTGTCTCGGGCGCTGGCCTCCATTTGCCGGTTCCACTGGTCCACCTCGCGGTTCCCCCGCAAACTGAAGTGCAGGGAGGCGCCCCAGGCCACGCAGACGGCCAGAAGCATAAAAGAAGTTCTCCAAAACATTTGGCGATGGGTTCAACCGACGACAGTCGACTTGGCCCGGGTCTCCAGCTGTCTTATAGCCTTGGCCTTATCAGAGGCTGGCCGTGTTATCTCGGCAATTAGGGAATGTTAACGGGATTCTTCTGATTACTTGTCGCTCCACTCCAACGGAGATGAGCTGTTTTAATTAACCAATATACTGGGTAATTGGAATCGATAACAGAGAGCAAAGAACTCCCAGAGAGTTAAAGTTTTTGGGTTTTTTTTTTCTGCAGTTTATTAAAGCTTTGAATAACTGATTGATTTACTCTTCGGGCTGCGCGTCGGGAGCAATGGTGCCGTCCAAGCAGTCGGACATCTCCTTGTAGGTCTTCGTGTAGTTGTCCACGTACTTGCGCTCGGCCTTGTCGAAGCAAATCTCGGCATCGGTCTCGGCCTTCTGGTACAGACGCTTGATGGCCAGCAGAGCCTCGTTGGCGTCGGCAGACACCGTGTACATGGCCGAGGAGGCGGCAGATCCCTGGCTCACATAGCAGGTAAAAGCGTCCACGTAGTTCTTCATGAAGTGGCACTCCTTGAGCTTCTCGCAGGTGGTATCCACGGAGCTGGACAGGTTCTTGCGCTCGTCGGTGAACTGGCTGTCGATCTTGGCAGTCTCCGCGGCATAGACATCCGAACAGGCCAAATACTCCTTCTCGTACTCCTTGGTGATCTCGTTCAGGATGGGCGTGTAGCGGCCGAAGCAGTATTTGGTGAGCGCCGGGTTGTTGGAGTTCTTGGCGGTGGTCTGCACCATCAGGTCCATGATGTTGAGCGAGGCCGTGGTCCGGGGCAGGATCCGGGCGCAGCTGGAGCCGATGGCCAACAGAAGGATAGCAGCTTTCAAATACATTTTGACTTGTTCGAGTGAATTCGTGGTGTGCCTTCCTAACCCACTTGCCGTTCCTTTTATACTAACTTGGTCAGTTGGCCAGTCCGGCAGTGTGTCATAAAGTGGCGTGGGACCCCTAAAGATAATGAACGCCACCGGAGGCAGAACTCTTATCGTGCATTTTAAATATCAATATGTTCTGGTGGGCCGTAAATCGCGTTGATTCTAAGTTTGATAAGGGGTATTCACAGAGGCGCCTTATCGGCTCAACGCATCGGCAGAAATTTTTACTCGGAAAACATTTAATTTCATGAACTTATCAAACTTATTCGCGTGCTGGAGGAAAGTCCGCTGCGCTGCGAAGCAAAGTCTTTCGGTAAATCGATACACATGGCGGGGCTGGCTTATCAATAAGCAAAATAACGGAAGTTGTTCTATTTTTAGAGCTGAAAAGTCCCCGGCAATACCTTCGGCTTGGTTCCGGCATAAATTCCTTAAGCGCAACTGTCGAAGTCTTATCGAGAAATTAAGTATACCACGTGATTTATTTGTCTTCCAGACATTTCGCTGTCAATTAGCCGAATTCGTAGAATTTGAGCCATTGTGCTTATAAGCCAAAACGCAATTGTTATTTAAATTTTCACTTGAATACTGCAAGAAATCCCTTTAAATATACAAAAGCCGTTAACTTGAAAGCGTTTGGGCCTGCCAACTTGTCTGCTGACCGGCATGAAACTCATCATGGGCAGCACCGCAAGGTCGCCTTAAAGCTGCCAGCTTTGGTCTGTGTGCTGACTTGCCAGCTTTTTACAGGATATTCTGGCCGAAAAAATATTTGATATTCTCAATTATACTATTGCCTTACCTTGTTGGTAAGGCGGCGATCCGGTTATAATTATTTTAATTATAGAAACCGCAACAAAGAGCTAAAGTGGCGCCATCTAGGTATTATCAGCTGAAACTGAGCCCACATGGGGCGCTCGGAAAAGTTCTGGCTGCTTCGAAATTCCGAGTTCCGAGTTCCGCCACTTTTATTGTTTCTTTATTTGCAATTGATGACAATTTTGTTGTTTGTTTTTTTTTTATTATATAACGGAAAACCGACCCCCCAAAGCTTGGAAAAGTACCAGGCGAACAGAAATCCGCAGGAGGTCGTCATAATTTTCAAATGGGATTATCTCCAGGTTTTAGCGTCGGGTCTTTGCTAGCAAACGGTGGAGCCTGTTGGCGACGTTTGAGTACTGGGTACAAGGATATTTTAGTTTTGTGCGAAAGTATTTTACATAGAGACGGAGACATCGTAGACCCCCAAAGAACCAAAAGAAAAAACAATCTAGCCGTGCCCGTCTGTCTGTCTGTCCCTATGAACAAGCGGTTATCGGAGACTTAAAAGCCAAAGCAAACAAATTTGGGATTTGGCCTGGCCAAGCGATCGTCAAAAATTGCAATTCGCCGATGCAATGAAAGAATTTTTGCTTCACTACCGACGGTTATTATCCGTCTTGGTCAATTGCGAGTCGTCAGTGATCGCGGCCGTGCCGCCATCTTATAACACTACAGAAGGGCGCAGGGCTGCACAAAACAGCACCAGGGCTGCACAGAACAGCACCAGGGCTGCACAAAACACCACCAGGGCTGCACAAAACAGCACCAGGGCTGCACAAAACACCACCAGGGCTGCACAAAGCAACACCAGGGCTGCACAAAACAGCACCAGGGCTGCACAAAACAGCACCAGGGCTGCACAAAACACCACCAGGGCTACGTAAAGATGCAGCAGGGCTGCAATAAACTGATCTCTTACAGGGCTGCATTTTTGTTAAAGAGTTTCGAAGCAGCTAGATTTTTTCAGCGAGCTTAAAGATGGCTGCAAAGCTTCAAATGATCACACATTGATGCCGCCACCCTTATTGTTGTTTCTGTAATTACAATATATTACAATTTCGCTGCTTTTTTGTTGCAAAAATGTTTAATATATGTTGTAATCGGTTGTTGTTGTTTATGTTGTATTTTGCAAATTTTTTGGGGGTCCATTTTGGCATTTTTTTCAAATCGAAATATCTCGAGAACCGCTGGACCGATTTTGAAACGGATGGTCTCTATAGATGCTGCTCAGCGCTATTCTTCATATGAGATCCTTTGCGGATGCGTAGCTCATGTCCTTCGTCCGCAATCGCCAATAATCGATTCCCGCCTTATGGCTATAGTTAGGCGAATTCTTAAAGCTGAGGATTGTAGTTAACTTCTTGACCTTTCCAAAACATATTTGACCTTTGACCTCGCTTGCTTGGTTTTCGAGATATTTGCATTTGAATTTTTTGCAAATTTTGGTGGTCGGTGGGCTTCACCAGGGCTGGACAGAAATCGCGCAGCCCCAAAAGTATGCACATGGTAAATTTCGTTGGACCAGGGCTGGGCAGTAACCAAGTAGCACCAAAAGTATGCAATGGGTTTTTAGCAACAACAGGCGTCAGCCAAGACACTCGATTTAGATTTTAAGTTTTGTTAATTGTTATTTATTGTTATTTGTTATTACGTTAGTTGTTAGATTGTTTACCGCTTCCCTGCTATTTTGAGAAATCTGACGCACATAAATGCGATAGACTAACAAAGAAAATTCAAAATGCCGCGCGAAATTTCTGCTGACTAACCAGGGCTGAAAAGCATAACAAACCCAGGGCTCTATGAACAAGTTGTTATTTTTACAATTTTCAAGGCCAATATATTCGTCAAAAAAAGGAAAAATAGTACATTTATTTGAGTTTTACAGTTGAAAGTGTTTGGAAAAGTCTTGCTGCAGGCGTGGAGCAAGCATTCATACATGAATGACATACATCTGCAAGGGCTGGACTGCACACGTTGACCAGACAGCCCTGGTTCGGAATGCTCTGGGTGTGTGTGTGTGAATAATTTTGTAGAGAAGGAAAGAAATTGCAAGGTGAATTGTTTGCAAAATATAAATTTTCGTGTATTACCATTGTCGCGAGTGCATATGTTGCTTTTGATTTAAACTGGTAAATTCAAGCAACAACTACATTGATTGGCCCAAACTCGAGTGCTTTATTAACATGCCCGCCCCGCGGTAGCCACTTCACACCCATACACAGGCCCACGCTCGCACACATACCTACAAACGCTCATATGTATATTTTCTCGTGCTCTTGCCGACGGAGCTGCCAACTCCTCTCGCCGCGGTACAAGAAGACCAAGACACAAAAAAGACAAAAACAAATCTCAAGAAACAAGGAATAAAAACTGTTTCTTCAAACATAAAAAAACCGCAACCCGCAAAGGCCAGTTAAATATATATATGTGTATATAAACATACAAATTGCGAGAAGAAGCAGAGAAGAACAGAGGCCAAGCGCCTTGACGAAACGTGAAATCAACAATAAATAAAATGCATTAAATTGTAATTTTTAAATCGAAATTGCAAGTGAAACAAGCCAGCGGAGAAACTAAGTGTGCGGAAAAGAAAATACAAATTGCCTAAAAGCTTTGATGCAACGAAGACGGCCCACGACGGCCGTGGCGCGCGTCGGTTTTTCGGTGTTCCAAACTCGCACAATTAAGACGGAAATTAAGAGTGCTTGGCGGTCAGTGACGGCGGCCATGCGTCAACAAATTGCACATTACTCATAATTTCGTAATCTATAAATATTCCACCGATTTCTGCAAGCGGCGCTAAGTTTCAAGTTCACGGCATTGACACTCGGCTGCCCTCGGCAGACCTCGCGCCGCGCCACCCACACAAACGCCCACGCCTCCCCCACACTTTGAGCAACACCCACACCTTTTTGCCTTTATTGATGTACCTTTGCCTCGGACTCTCTCTTTAATTGCAGCTCGACGAGACACGCAACCCTCCAGCAGGCCAACTAGTTCCACCCGCTTACCACACACACAGTATGATCAGTAGACATGGGCGGATTCCTGGATAAACCAAAAACCGCAAAACACAATGACCAGGGCGAGGGCAACAAGCTCCTCTTCGGCGTCAGCTCCATGCAGGGCTGGCGCTGCGAAATGGAGGACGCCTACTACGCCCGCGCCGGTCTCGGCAATGCCCTCGAGGACTGGAGCTTCTTCGCCGTCTTCGACGGCCATGCCGGCTGCAAGGTGTCGGAACACTGTGCCAAGCACCTGCTCGACAGCATCACCAGCACCGAGGAGTTCAAGAGCGGCGATCATGTGAAGGGCATACGCACTGGCTTCCTGCGGATCGACGAGGTCATGCGAGATCTGCCCGAGTTCACCCAGGAGGCTGAGAAATGCGGCGGCACCACGGCCGTCTGCGTGTTCGTGTCCTCCACTCAGATCTACATAGCCAATTGCGGGGACTCCCGGGCCGTGCTCTGCCGCCAGGGCGTGCCGGTGTTTGCCACTCAGGACCACAAGCCCATTCTGCCGGTGGAAAAGGAACGCATACACAATGCCGGCGGCAGTGTGATGATCAAGCGGGTCAACGGCACCCTGGCCGTCTCGCGGGCCCTGGGCGACTACGACTTCAAGAACGTCAAGGAGAAGGGCCAGTGCGAGCAGTTGGTCTCCCCAGAGCCGGAGATCTTCTGGCAGAGTCGCCAGGACAGCGACGAGTTTCTAGTGCTGGCCTGCGACGGCATCTGGGATGTGATGAGCAACGAGGATGTCTGCAGCTTTATACACTCGAGGCTGAAGGTCACCAGCGACCTGGTCAGCATTGCCAACCAGGTGGTCGACACTTGTTTGCACAAGGTAAGTGAGAGGCTTTGATTATCCGCAAACTGAGGACTGGGTTAGTTCGTGTTTCATGCGTTTGATTGGTTCTCCGTTTCCAGGGCAGCCGTGATAATATGAGCATCATTATAATTGCGTTCCCCGGAGCACCTAAGCCAACCGAGGAGGCGATAGAGGCGGAGAATCGGTTGGAGAAACAAATCGAGAAGATCACAAGAGGTTGTTTGAGTCGTCTACTTTGTTTATAACTAATCCTAAATGTACTCGTAACGTAACGTAACCTGTGGCGTGTGTAGATGAAGATCAAGAGTTTTGATAGTTGGTAGTGCCCCCCCGAGAAAATCAGACGGATGAGCAGCCGAGATCCCGAATAGCAAACAAAAGTTCCTTCCATTTTTCTGTTATATTTTTTGTGTTTTTTTTTATAACAAAAATCGCACACGAAGCGCAGCCGAAATCGAAATCGAAACCATTGCCATTTAGCATTACCAGTAGAACCAAAAACAAAGACCCCCCCAAAGCCAATGTCAAGTTCTAAATGTCGATATATAAACGCGTGAGTGTGTGCGTGAGCGTGTGTGTGTGTGTTATCCTTCGGAAAAAATACCCGCTAATGCATTGTAAATAACAAAATAGCGTGCCACTTTGTCATATCTGAAATTCCCCCCCACGTGTGTGTGTGTGTGTGTGTGACCGTGACATGCCAAGCGTGTGTGTGTGTGTGTGTGTGTTAGTTACAGTATTAAAATGTATGTCGTTGTGATATAAACTTTCCCATTAGGCTGTTGTTGTTGTTTTTGCTACTCCAACTGCCAAAAGAGTTTAATGTATGAAATGAGAATTCATTCATAATTCACACCTCCCCCCCATTTAGTTTTAGTGTGTAGTACAAATTACCAGACCCCCCCCTCCATATCCATGCTCATTCTAGAATTCAAGACGATATTCCCTTAGGTAGCGATTTGTAGTTCTTATAGATGAAATTGTCTTTTCCCTCGCCGCTCTTTGAGTACCTAACACGAAACTAATGATATAAAAATTTACAAACCAATTAATTGGAATTGATTTTAAGAACAACGGGTCCTGCCGCGGCCCTTACTTTATAGGCTATGCGTGTATATAAAAAGGAAGAGAAATGTATTCAAATTTATAAGAGAAAACCGTCTAGCCGGCAAAAGGAAACCAACTTAGTTAGGATCAAAAGGCGTTTAGTGTATAAGCAAACTAGAGTACGGAATCTTGAGGAATCAGTGCTCTTTCCAGACAACTTACTTCAACCACGAGCTTTTTTTACCAAAACGAATCTTAAACTTAAACACAGAACTCTGTAGACACCCCACACTCGAGAATATTGTAAACCTTATGCTCACCAATTGCCGTTCAGATTTAGGTTGAGAAATGTGCATTAGCTTTTTAGTTCGGAACCGAACTCGACCGAGGAGGCTAAATCAAATCAACTTGTGTACCTTAAACCAAAAGCAGTGAATATCAAAAGAGCACGCTGATTTGCTTGAATGTAAAGCGGATAAATTGCCGGAAAGCGAAAATAAATCAATTGAAAACAAAAATATATCTGAGCAATATATGGAAGAACGATCCGAGCGGCCAGCCGAAAATGGTCTTTCTTTGTTGTTCAGTTTTTCAGTTCTCATTTTTTACATTCGCCGCCGCTTTCACGCCCTTGGCTGCCCGCCAATCCGCCCCCCACCCGATCCGCACTTCCCTTTAAGTTCTCTCTTTGGTTGGAAGATCCTTCCGATCATTTAAATGTTTGTTTATTTTTAATTAATGGAGCGAGTGAAGGTCCTCGGCGGCGCCTTGGGCGTGGCGAGCAGGCGGCCGTAAAAATACAGAATAAATGGGAGAGAAGCGTAGAGCAAGAAATTTAGAGATCAGATGAGATGAGTGAGCATAAGGTATGTCCAAAAATCAAAACCAAAATCGAAATCTGTAGTTTGTAATTCCAAAATGCTCTTTTTGCCAGTTTTTTTTAATTACTGCGTTTTATTTTGATTTTCTTTTTTGTTTATGAATTTGTTTTCCTGGCTGCGCCCTCCCAACAATTTGGCTGGGAGCAACCAACATTCAAAATGTTTCGCATGCCTTAGAATCACCCATTTTCCGTGTCCAAAAATCCAGATGAGTTTGTCCTTTCCCCCCCGGAACACTGAATGCCGTAGGCCGTTCAAATCACTCACAGAATTGCTCTTGATTTTTGTTATTTTTTTAATTTTCCCTCCCCGGATTTGTTGAGATCGACTAAGCATTTTGCTTTTGCCAAGCTTACAATTTCTATAAACCAACAAATATCTTATTATCCAATTTATGTATATACAAATTACGCTAAATTTAAGATTCTCTCAAGTGTACGTAAAGTTTTTTGGTTGCTGTGGCAAATCAAATCTAATTTGGGTCCTTGTTTCTCGGCTTGTGTGTGTCTTGCAGAGGAAATCGAGTGCCACCAGCTGACGGACTACATGGACCTGCTGAAGTGCTTACAGAACAAAGAGGACATAGAAGGACTTCCACCCGGCGGCGGCCTGCAGTCAAAGTAAGTTGAAAATCGAATTCTGTACGATTCAAAGTCTCATGAATGTCCTTTTTGCAGGTATCACATCATCGAGAACACATTCAAGCAGATGTTCCCGGATCAGCCGTGTGAAGTGAGAAATATTTTCTATAATATTTGAATTAATTTGCTTTTGCCGCTTTTAACCGCTTTAATCACTTTCACCGATCGCCTGGCGCTTTTGCTTTTGTAGCTTAGAGATTTTCACTTCACGCGTTTTTTGTTTTTACTGCCCACGAAAGTTGGATGAATTTATTTGCTTCTGCGATCCTTGCACTCGCCTGGTTCCCCCACACGTCCCTGTGCCCAACCAATTGTAGTTGTAATTTTGAGAGGAGAGTTTAATGATCGCCGATTTCTCTTTCTTTATTTCTAGTTGTATTCATATGAAGATCTATAAATTTGTATGAACTACGATTCATTCATTTCAAGCAAACGCAAACAAACAACTCAAACAAATTCAAACAGAACCACAACAGCGCAAAGTGAAACGAAACAAAATGAAAACCAAAACTCAATAACAAATTACCAACTTGGGGCTCTCGGCTCTCCAATGTAAGGCCACGAAACCCGTAACATCCAAACGCTTCTGTCGTCCTCCCATCATCGCCACTCACCAACTAAACTCAACTCTCACCCACTCACCATTTGCGTTGTGTAAATTACTCATTTGATGTCGAGAGTTCCGAGTGGCCTCGCTAGATTTGCATCCTGCATGTTCCATCCTCCGAA
Source organism: Lissocephala sabroskyi (assembly GCA_037075105.1). Lineage (NCBI taxonomy): Eukaryota > Metazoa > Arthropoda > Insecta > Diptera > Drosophilidae > Lissocephala > Lissocephala sabroskyi. Next base: position 79,152 of record JBAMCP010000172.1, read on the forward strand.
AAGTGTTGCGTTCATCGCCCGGCCAAGCGGGAAGCTCAGCTCGTCTATTAATCTGTGTGCCTCTTTGTTATCCTTGCAGAGTCCGACGCATTGAAATGCAAACAAAACAGAAACAGAAACAAGATTCAAACAGAACATAAGAGAAATAAACCATTTATTACCTATATACATAAATATTTTAAATGCAACAACAACAACAAGAAACCAACTGTACTTTAATTGTAACTTCGCCACGAAAACAAATCCCACACCAAACTGTTTTCTACTTTGATAAAAAAAATGAAACCTTTTTACAAAAAACAACAAAAAAACTGAAAAAAAAATCCACACAACTCATCCTTCATTTAACGAGAGATAATAAGGACGAGAGCAGAGAGAGGGAAAGAGAGAATAAACATATTTATATATTTAATGTAAGCCGACCTCCGCCACGCCCACCCGCCCACACGCAGCACACAAACCTCCCAGGACACGCAACCCCCAACAACCGGAGTGTGCGTGTGTGTGGGTTCCTTTGGCGCTGTTGTAATTCCAAATCCTTGTTTCCCGAGCTCCTCCATATTCCCGGGCATCTTTCAACTTTTCATAATTTCCTTTCGTACAATAGTTCATAAGGACCCTGCACAAAGTCCTTCAGTAATCATTTTCAGGACGTCTGTCTCTCGTTGGAGTCCCGCTGCCCCCAGGACTCCTTTCCTCGCGTCGTCTGCGTGGCCTCAGCGCCTTTGAATCGCTGCCCAGAGTCGCGGGGGCGGCTCGCAGGCTCTGTGATTCAGGTCGTTGGGGCCTCCCAGCTGAATGTCCTTTGGTCCTGCGAGAACACAAAACACTGTAGAAAAGAAACCAAACAAAAACCCGAACTCCTTTTAAGCAAACAATCAATGAAAACAAAAAAAGAAAACCCTTTCTAAATTAAGCGAGAAAATGAGGGAAGCCGCAGGATTTCCTTCCACGAAATGTCCATAAAAGTAAAAAGCAACCTACTAATTCTTAAGCCGTGCAAGTTGATGATGAAATTTTAAGAAACAAAACAAAAAATACGCTCCGTTTGTAGTAAATGTTGAAAAAAAACCTCCTCCTTCTTTTATTTTCACCCGTCGTCCTTGCCAAAGTCGACGGTGTACCAATCGTATCACCGCCAAAAACGGCACGTATTATCCTTCGAGGCCGTCAGTATGGCATCCCCGGCATAGCTATAGGCACAGGAGAACACCTCCGCCTCGTGCCCGGCCAGGACCTGCGAGCAGTGTCCTGACTCGGCCAGCCAGAGGCGGGCCGAGTTGTCCGCCGAGGCCGTGAGCAGCATGCAGCCGCTGGGGCTGAAGCAGACCTTGGACACCTCGTCCGTGTGGCCGGCCATCAGGGCCAGGAGGGGGAGGTCCTCGCCAGCGCCGGCCACCTGCCAGACGCGGGCCGTGCAGTCGCTGCTGCAGGTGGCCAGCTGGCGGCCGGTGGCGTCGAAGCTCAGGTCCAGGACCTCGTCGCTGTGGGAGGACACCAAGTGGAGCTCGCGGTCCAGGCGGCGCACATCCCACAGCCGCGCCGTGCTGTCCAGGGAGCCGGTGGCTATCAGCGAGCAGCTGAAGTTCCACGCGCAGTTCGAGAGCTCGGCGGAGTGCCCACGCAGCTGGCGGAAGCTGAGGGGATAAAAATACAGTCAATTGACCAAGGCCAGGATGTGCGGCTCACCTGTCCTGGCTGCGTGGGTCCCAAATGGCGGCCGTGTGGTCGAAGGAGCCGGTCAGCAGCATTTGGCCATCGCGGCTGTAGCGGGCGGCAATTACCTCGGCCCCGTGGTGGGCCAGCTTGGTGAGCTCCTGGGCCGTCTCCACGTCGTAGATCCTGGCCGAGCCGTCCATCGAGGCCGTGGCTATGCTTTGGCCATGCACAGGATCAAACTCGGCTGCCACCAGCTCCGCCGTGTGCCCATACAAAGTGGCCAGGCACTGGCCGCTGCCGGCAGACCAGACCTTGGCCGTGGCATCGAAGGACCCCGTGACCACCTTGTCGCTGCAAAAGGACCATGAAGTATGGCGAGGATTTCACGTTGCTCGACTCACCAGCGGGGATTGTTGAAGGCCACGGAGAAGACCACATTGTCGTGCCCGGCGAGGATGTGCTCCACCTCGGCCGTGGCGGTGTTGATGACGTGGCAGGTGCGGTCGTAGCTGCCGGTGAGGCAGCGCTCGCCGCGGCGGTCGAAGCAGACGTTGGTGAGGGGCAGGAGATGGGAGGCGTGGCGTTTGTGGAGGTAGAACTTCTTTTTGGTGGGCTCGCGGAGCTTGCGCTGCAGCTTGGCCAGGGCTTTTTTCAAGGCGGTGAAGGTGTTCTGGGAGCTGGAGGCCGGCAGGCAGAGTTGGGCGGGGTCGACGGGCTTGTCGACAAGCTCCTGGTGGCTGGACGGGGCGGCCTCGGCGGCTGCGACTTCCTCCAAGAGAATGCTGTCGGCCAAGGCTTCCACGTCGGTTCTGGCCGGGATTTCAGGATGTTAGAAGGCTGGGAAGGCACTTAATCAACTTACTTGGCGTCCAGGTCAAGCAGATCGAAGTGGCGCAGACGTTCAGTGCCATCGGCCGCGCGGTAGTTCAAAGCCAAACCTGCGGGAGGGTGTGGATTTTTTCAGTTTCCTTTAAACTCCTTCGACTTCTTACCTGGCGGATAATAGCGTAGGAAAATCTTGTTGGCGCTCATTTTCAGCGGCGAATTGCAACTGATTGAAGGCCCCCGAATTCCTTCACAGGTCGAGCGTCGGGCTGCCTTCGCTGACCTGCTTTAAGTTTGGTCGCATTGTTTTGTCCTTGTCAACGGCTTGTTGCCTGTCCGACAGCCGAGTTTGGTCGATTTGTTGTGCCAATTGGTGCTGTGCTGTAGGTCTGGGTCGTCGTGCGGCTGCCAGCGGGACGTTGTTATCCTTGGCCGCCCCACAAACGAATTGCTTTGTTCTGCGCGGCAAAATTCAAGCGAGAAAGACCTGGCGCCATCTAGCGGCAAAAAAAGCTTCTGCAGCGTGGTGAAGTCTCTGCGGGGAATTTCTTGTGTATTCAGTTTAGTGTTGGTAAACGTTTATTTAAATCACCGCGCGTAGCTTGATTAGATTGCACAAATTTTAACAAGAAATATCAAAAAATAAATTTATCTGATTTTTCGCTCACCGTAAAGAAGAACTTACAGCAAATTTCAATTATCTAGCGATGCTAATGGAGGATGACGCAATGCCGCCTACAATGCCAGTCACCTGTCAGATATCGACGCCTATCAGTTGCCGCCACGCCTCTCCCGGCAGAGCCTGACTCACGGCCGAGGGACCCCCCCTCGCAAGGCATGTCTATGTTAATCGACGTGTTGTTTTTTGCTGGGAACTTTCGCGGTTGAATTTTGTTTACCTGCCTGGCAAATGCAGCTGCTTCGGTTTTTAGTCAGGCATTTCAATGATTTTCTCTCTGTGCCTCCCGCTTTCATTCATAAAAACGTGCAACTTGTGGCAAGAGTGCGTAAAAATTACGTCAGCCAAACGTTCAACTCAGTGCTGCGCATGTGGAGGACAGAAAGAGACAGAGCACAATCTCCCACCCCTCCCTCTATCACCGATTCAATCTCTGCTTCAATTCCGCATCCTTCGAGCTTTCTTATCAACCAAACCAGTTTGCTCCGTGGCCCGAAACGTGTGGCGGACGAGTTCCCGTTTAAATAAAACAAAATTCCGACGGCCCTCATGTAAAATTGAGAATAAAAAACAAAAATTGCTGTGCTTTCAGAGCATTTTTG
>JBAMCP010000173.1:0-15904 GCA_037075105.1 Lissocephala sabroskyi
ATAAAAGCAACCCTATCGTTTCTAACGAAATGAGTTGCGAGTGGGAGAGAATTTATGGGCGACCTTCGTGTGAAAAAGCAGGTCGCACCTACTTAAAATCCCCGAAAATGCCGGATAAGGAGGCCAGCGGGCACAGAAATTAGCCATAAATTTTAATTTTACATGACAAGACGACACCCACGAAACCCAAAAACGAACACAAAAACAAAAGAGACGGACAAATTCTGTCCCGAAAGCCGCCTCTTCCTGGCAAAGACAAATCAATTTCAGTTGTGTTGTCAGCCCGCCCGGCGAGTCCTCCGGTAAAGTCATAAATTGCGGCCATAGGAGAATCTTCGTTGCTGTGTTAGTGGAACTGCGAAAAATGCGCTTAAGTGGGCATTAAGTAGGCGGTCGATCCGCCTGACCGACCATCAACAATCCCGGGACAGGCTGGTGCGAGTACACATGTCCTTGCAGTGACATTGTGGGTGTGGCTGTGTGTGTGGACAGTCATATCGTAAATATTTTGACAAAATCGTTTTTGCTTTGCGTCTTGGCCATTGTGATTCCTGCCTCTTTGTTGTTGGCCAGGCCTGACCACCACCTGCTGTCTTTTGTGGGCTTTGGCCTTGCGTCTGGCGTAATCCTTGTGTTTGTGACTTGGCCTGCCGACTAAGCGGATTTAAAAGTTGAGTCGTCTCCTCCCTGACAAATCACTGGGCATTCCAAATAAAGAACTTTGATCATTTATAGGCTGTCAATGAAATGACCCAACCCGTTATCCCCGCATCAAAAAAAAAAGCCCAGACATGATTTCATGATTCCTCCCAGCAAGCAAACCCAAAATGCATTCATCATTTAAAATCACTTCGACGTATTGCACTGCAGGTAGCCTTCCTGGCCCTTGACCAGCCACGGCCACAGACCCGCCCCGTCCACAGAGCCCCGCTGAATTATTAATTCCTCGGAATGGCCGCTCCGTTCTGTTCCCTGGCACTGCAGGTGATTTTGCTAACAAGCCAAAACGAACCAAAAACGACCGAGCGCTGGACCAGCCGCCGTTCTGGGAAGGGGCAAACCAGCACAGCGAAGAGAAAACAAATATCACAGGGTAATAAATTTTAATACATGTGCCGCGGGTTATGTTCTCTCCAGCGTCCAGGGGTGGGGGCTGCCCGCAAGCTTTGCCCTTCTCCTTGCCTCTGTGTGTGTGCGTGACTGGTTGGGGCTGATTAGCGGTAAGTTAAACGGCAAAGGCGTTGGTGCTTAGGGAGGAGGAACCTCACTTAAAAAATTCAGGGGCAGGGAAAATTTAAAGCAAATTCAAAACATGCTGATAATTTGGTCCTTCACATAAAGAAATCTATAGCTTAAATTTGATAATCTTAAAAGATCCCCCGGTTTTCTGAGGCAAAGGCGTTGGTGCTTAGGCAGAAGGAACCTCAGTTAAAAAAGAATTTAGGGGCACGGAGAATTTAAAGCAAATTCAAAACAAGCTGATAACTTGGTCCTTCACATAAAGAAATCTATAGTTTAAATTGGATAATCTTAAAAGATCCCCCGGTTTTCAGAGGCAAAGGCGTTGGCGCTTAGGCAGAAGGAACCTCAGCTAAAAATTTTAAGCTAATCCAAAACAAGTTGATAATTTGGTCCTTCAAAGAAAGAAATCTATAGTTTAAAATTGAATAATCCAATCTAAAAAGATCCCTTGGTTTTCTGAGTTCCTTGGCGAAATTGGAGATTTCTGTAGCTCTCTTCTTTCAGCAACAATCGATGGACGGAATAAAGAAAAAGTTAATATTTCAGACGACTTTCTTTTCACTGCAGGATGCCGTAGAAAGTACATTGATACCCTCCTCAAGGCAGGAACCAAGTATCAAATAACCCAAGTAATACGTTCATACCCAAGGACATTTGAGACTCCGAACAACGATGCCTGCTGAGTGTTTTATTTTCTCTCTCTCTTTTCTCGAATTGCGCCAGAGTTTTCAGCACATCTGTGAGAAATAATGATGATCCTGGGTACCAACGAATTGTGTCATGGTGGTCGCCATATGTCCACAGATCGTGTGGAATCAGAAGAAGTGACAAATGAACTGTCAAAATAATGCCAGGGACACATGTGTTCCCGAATAGAGATTCTCTTCAGCCTTTCAAGTGCTGACAGCTGAGTAAGCCGCAGAGTCAATAAGTTGGTTGGGGCGACTCCACGGCACGGAAGCTGTCCGATTTCCAGTAATTTGTAATGTAATTAACGCCAGGGCACTGCCACCAAAAATGCCCTACGGCCCACCAAAACAAATTATAAAGCACTTAATTACGCGCTTCCTGCCAGCGATAGACCAACGACAGACAACTGGCAAGCAGGCAGGGCAGGGCCGACTCAAATGGTCAGGCTGATAAACATCGTTTAATCGATATGCCGATTGCCGGGCAGTACAAGCTCGTTAGCCAAAGCCAAAAAAAAGAGCGACGGGCCAGGTCACTTTGAGTTGGCCAGGTGATTCTTATCGGCCAGAAAGCAAAACGAGCTAAAAGAAAGGGTTCATTATGGCCAAGACCCAGGCAAAAGGCCCGGCCGACTCACGACAAACGACATGCCCGTCCGGCTGATCGGCCGGCCATTCGGTCAGCCAGGCAGACCGGCAGCCCGCTGTGTTTGGTTATTTATCGTTGTTGTAGTTTTCCCCTGAGTGTGTGTGTGTGTGTGTTTCCAGTGTTTGTGCGGTGATTGCCTTGTTGTGATAATGTGAGACATCGTCCGTAGCCAAGAGAAGAGAGCAATCAATTAAAAACCCAGCAGCAGCACCTTTTTTTTATAGTCTGCAGCCCCAAGACCCAAACTTCTTCCTTGGAAACGAAATGCTTTGGGTAATGAAGCAATTTTTACGAGAGATGCCCATCCACAGATTACAGGAGACGACTGTGTGTGTGTGTGTGTGTGAGTGCAGTTGGTTTTATAAATCGGCGGCGTTATCGCTTCATGTAGGGCAAACAGCTGCCGCTGATAAGCCAGCCGAATGGGGTTGGTGGTGTGGTCGTTGCTGTGATTTATAGCAAGTTTTACAATTTCAACAAGTTATCGATAGATTTATCGAAAAATTTACAATTCTTGGCACTAGATTAGACAGTTTCCTTATATCGCGGCGCACTGAATTGCCCGTTCCGTTGATAAATCATCTTCAAAATAAATTCTCGACGGATTATGGGGTACAGTTGTGTTTGTTATACGAATTCTACTTTTACTTCGATAACTCAAAATGTTGCGTTATGTAGCACAAGTTAAACCCTGAAAATAACTACCTATCCTTCAATTTAAGTTCGGCAGATTCTATGAATAGGAAAGATGGACCATTTCAAGGATTTGAAAGAGGCAAATATTGGTTGAAGTGGATGGAATGTAGGTATTAATGATTTAGGAGGACTAACTACTTAAAGTCTATATCCATAGACTATTTAAAGACATTACAGATATTGTTAATGCCTTAAAAAGGATCAAAGATGTTTAAGCATATATTTCAATAATAATTTTCTTAATCTTTCCTCCTCTCTTTCAACTTTTCTCACTTTTTTCTTTATCTCACACTTTATCAGTATCTTCTTACTTTTACAAAATATTATCTTCCTTTCAAGTCCTAAAATTTAAATATGTCCCCAAATATTGAAGGTTTTATCTTTCATTCTCAGGGCATTACAAGTACAGTTGCTCTCAGTTATTTTTATAATTTAACTCCCAGTCCCAATCCCTTGATAACAGTTTAGGTTTTTTACTTAAGTTTGTGGAATTTTAAGTACAATTTCCTCAAACCTTAAAAGAGATTCTTTCTTTCGACTTTTCTCTGTCTTAAATCGTGATAGTTTCGATAAAATCTCAAGCTGCCTGTACGATAAATCAGTTCCCACAATAACTCATAACTTGAGGTACAGTATACTTGTTTGCCTTTTTACCTGCGCTTCCTTGGCCTGACAAATGGAAAATTTAACAACCCTTGACATAGGCAACTCACAGATTACCCAACCCACAAGGTTGATGTTCATTATCGAACCATCGGTCGAAAAGAAATATCCGATTTCCTCGGTTAGACAAAAGGCAACTCAAATTATGCAAATTACCATACAAAACGTTTATCAAAAATGTCCACAATTTCCATTAATCATCTAATAGAAGAAGCCCATGAATATTTTAAAGTACCAGGAGTTTGCTGGAGTCCGGTGTTTCAAAGAGTCGATTTGGCTGGCTGGCGCCAGGCCACGCATAAGCCAATGACATTTTGTGTGTATTGTGATTTATGGTCTTTCTGGAGTTTGTAGAATTGCTAGAAAATATTATTGAAATGATTTATAATCTTTATCTGGCCCCGAGATCGTGTGCAAAGAACGTTTGCCCCTGTCCCTGTCCCTCGTCCTCGACGGCTCTGCAAGATTGTCGATTGTTGATAGAACCACGAAAGCAGTTGGTTCTGATGACAGTGAAGATGCATGTGACGAGATGTGGCCGAGAGATAAAACGACTGGCGGGTGGGGCGGCTGGCCTGGCCAACATGCAATGCAAATGCCCGAAAATTTCGCTTCCCATGGCAACTTTCACATTCGCACACTCACGTACACCCGCCCCGCCGGCATCGACTGTCTATATTTCTGGGGCTCGTTGGGGGAGAGACTCTTGGCATGCGATTATCAATTAAATGCAAAAAGGCTCAGGCAAACCGACCACAGGAAACTACAACCAACCAACCAACTAACAACAGCCAGCGACTGCAACGGCTACAAAATGTGTGTCAAAGTTCAAGCATAGAAAACGTGCCACAACGACACAAAAATCCATAACCACGATCAGAGAGGCAGGCAGCCCCGGCACCACAAGAAGGCCAACGTGGGTGCACGTTGGCCGTTGACAAGTCCGTTGAGTTATGACCACGGCTAGCAAATAATTGCAAAATTACAAGCAAAGCTCCCGAGGTTGTTGCATGCAGCCGTTTCGGCCGGGCCAATAATTTATAAGGTCGCCTTTTTCGGGGCCAGTTCAATGCGAAAATGCCTACAAATTGTTGTGGGCAGTGGCTGAGATAGCCGTCGATTTCCCTACCCCAACCCCACTACTTTTGCATTCTCGGCTTTGCCACATAAATTTCCATTAGAGTGGAGCAAGTTGGAGTGCCTGCCTGGCTGGCTGCCTCGTTGCATGTGCGTGAAAGTTGCCACAGGAAATCTCTTTCGGCAGCCGCAAATAATTTTCCTCGCACTTTGACATCTGTTGTGGGCATTATAATATCCCCACCCCTCTCCCCCAGTCGCTCCTTCATTGTTGACATTAAAATGCAATTTTATGCAGCGTCATTATTATCAGCAGCGCCAAGTCGTTGTTGGGTTTGCACATGCAACGCGTTGTCGGCGCGGGTCTAATGGGTTTTCAACATGATTTACTGGCTGTTTGGTTAACCCCGAGGATTCACATGGCCAACTCTTTGGCTCTCCTCCTTGAGCTGTCAAAGTTTGGCCTTTGAACTGCCACAGCTTCCCGACGACTGCAGCGAAAAATCTTTGCTGCCGATTGTTTTGTTGTGGGCGTAACTCCCAGCAGCGGGCACGTCCGCGTTGCCAAGTCGGCGGTGACAGTTTTTGGTGGCTTAAAGGAAACCCAAATGGTAAGCGGTCGCCATCAGGCAGGCGTGACCCTGTCACGCTGACGGGCTTGAAATGTTCCCAGGTAGCCCGGTCAGCGGACTGGAAAGGTTAGTCAGACGTGGCTTAAGCCTCGATTGGGTATTGGTCTGTCTGGCAAGTGGATTAGATAAATTTTAATTGAGGTCTGAGTCGAGAAGACCTGGCACCCAGAAAATTTAATTAATTTGTTTGATTAGAAAATTAGTCAGAACAAATGTCGAAACTCGGGAAGAATTTCTTTGATCTCTAGATGCCGCAATCAAAATGATGAAACAAATTCGAGAGAAAAACTTTAATGGAAATGGAAAAACGCCGACCGCAATTGCAGTTGATTAAACCTCCGCCAGAGCACGACTTTGGATTTCGGAGAACGGCAAAGAAAAACCAGTAAATTCAGCTGTTTTGTAGGCCGGCCGGCCATCGACTGGGGACCGGCTAAGAGCCACAAAAGTTTAGCCAACAATAATTTCCAGTTAACTTTGACACTTGCAACGGAACCAACGGAAAAGGCTGACCAAGAGAGCCCAGGTCCGTTCCGGGCCAGTCAGTCCGGTTGGCTGCTGCTGTTGCCGCTTTGTTGGCTTACTGCAAATGCAGTTGTCATAATTTTGCATTTTGCCTGGGATGCCGGGCTGCCGGGCTGCCTGGCAAGAGAGCGTTTAACTGTCGAGTGTCCACTGTTGCCTGCCCCAATTTGTTCACATCAAGGGGCGCGGGGACCCCCCGTCCGGTTGCTGTGACTTTTCTGGCAACTTGTTTGGCTCTTGCCAGTCAAACTTGGCCAAATCCTGCAGAACTTTCCATGGCAAAGGCAACCCAACCAATCGAGCGGCAACTCAGCGGCTTCCCCAACTGATGGCCCGGTAAAAAGGTTGCCCCCTCTCCACTCTCCTCGCATCAAATCACAGGTGTTTGATTGCCAACTGCAGCAGTGAAATCCCATCATACGCCAGCTTAAAAATTCCCATCACCGAAAACGTTGTCAGTGCCGCCAAAAAACTGGGTCAGCCGAGCTGATTGGAATGGCCAAGCTGCTAAATAGTGCGGACTTTGGACGGCATGAATCCCAACACTGGAGATAGTGCCGCCAAAAGGGGCATGCAAAGCATCTCATTGGGGGGAAATGAGATGACAACGACGGGGCAGCGTCATTTCGAGGAGGCGCCATGGCCGAGGACAGCTGGGCAAGGACGGCTAAAAATGACAGAGCAAATTTTCGGGCAACAATGGCAACGGTTTTGTTTTAAGCTCGAGGTTATGAGCTGCAAGCCAGCAACATGCTGATGCAGCAGCAGCAGCGAAATGCAAACAAGTATGTCAAAAATCCGCATGTCTGCCGCCACTTGCCAGCCAACGACAACAACAGCAACAACAACAACGTCTCTGGCAGCCTATGAAATCGCCTTTTTTAATTTATTGCTCAAGTGCTTAAAAAGCCGCAGCAGCAGCAAGCAACCGGCAACACCAAGGCGACTGGCAGAGCAACCGTTGCTTCGTTGTTGCCCACGCCAAAAAAAAAAGAAACACCAACAAGCGACTGGCCGCCAGTGATTTCCATGTTGCCTGTGGCCCGGGCCAGGCAACAGCAGCAGCATCAGCAGGAGGCAAAATATGACTTGGCTGGTTATTAAATTACAACAACAGCCTCCCCATCAACCGCCTCCCGGGCCCGTCAGAGACACACGAAAAAAAAGTATAGAGATTTCTCGACTTCTCTTCTTCATTTCCACTGAAATTATTTGCATAAGTAACGCGATACAACAAGCTAAATACTTGTACCGCCCCCTGCCCCGCCGACATCCCGTTGTCCGCTGTCGTCTTTGTCGTCCGTCCCCTCCGAAAAAAAAAAAAAAACATGATCATGGGCCATTATGGCAATGCGTCATATTCGCGCAGCGTGCAGCCGACGAGGCGAACGGAGGCCCACGCCTCCTTGGGGTTTATGGCCGCCATGAAATGGCAAACAAGATGCATCGCCCGAGACGCTCGAGGTGACTTGAGCGCGGCGGCGGCGGTACCGTGAGGTTGTTGTCTTTAAGACCTCATTTCCGTGTGTCGCTTGGACCGGACCGGCTGCCACTAAAAGGTGCTTAAGCAGTCGTTACTTTTGGATATTATACAAAAAAAAAAAGAAACTCTCAGCTGGGCAGGCCACGAGGTGGTCGCTGGCCAAGGCCTCAGGACAAGGGCCACTAATCATGCGACATGTTAAGGTTCTCAAATTAAAGCTGCTTAGCTGCTTAGTGGCGGAAATTTGCTAAAGGACACAAGGACACAATGCCACTAAGTGGAGATCATTTACACCGCTTTGGGAGATCGGACAGTAGGAAAAAAGGCAGCCATCATTCATACTGATGATGCGGATTTATGAAGACGGTTAAGTCCATCCGCAGGAGACGGATTGAAGAATAAGAAAATCAGTGGAAGGGTTAAAAGAATCGTTTAGAGTTTCTAAATAAACCTTCGAAATAAACCTTCTTTTTTTATTAGGAGCCTATCAATTTAAATATAAGCCTGAATTCTCTTTCAAAAATATTTAACTACATATTTTTCCTTCCTTTAGGGTCAGTGTTATAATTTGTGCTGAGGTTGAGTCCATAAGGTCTCCGCAGGAAAGGGATTGTCGGATAAAAAATCAGTAGAAGGGTTAAAAGAATCGCTTAGATGTTCTTAAAGAAAGAGACCTTTCTTTTTAACTCCGAGTAGGGATAATTTTAGAGAAACAATAAAATATAAATAAAATTAAAAAAAAAATAAAAAATCAGTGGAAGGTTAGAAGATTCGCTCAGGTTTTCATTAAATAAAGAAATCTTCCTTTTTTTATACCGAGTTAGATTGTTTTAGGAGAAACTAAATGGAAAGGTGAATCAATTTAAATTGAAGCTTGAATTCTTCATTAAATATATTTAACTATTCTTTTTTGTTTTTTGGTCTCTCTTATAATTTGTGTTGATGAAGCGGATTTATCATGACGGCTTAGTCCATAAGGTGTCCGCGGGAGAGGGATTGTCGGATATAAAATCAGTTGAAAGGTGAGAAGAATCGGTAAGAGTTTCATTAAGAAATAAATCTTCCTTTTTTACCCCAAGTAGGGCTAATTTTTTAAGCTTATCAATTTAAATAGAATTCCGATTTCTCCTTTAAAAATGTTTAACTATTTTTCCTTCCTTGTGGGTCATTTTATAATTTGTGCTGAATTTTGGAAGCCAACAAATCGTAAAAACTATAAAAACCCCAATAAATAAATATAAAATATGAGAAATTCTCAAAATTTACAACAGGCTTTTCATTTTCCTTTTAGGTGCATTTTGATGGGCGGGCGGTTCGGTCCCTGGAAACTAAATCATTGGGTCAGTGGCATCGTCTCGAATGCTTTTCATTTTCAATGTTATTTTCCAACCCCGGACCACTGGTCTGCCCCTGACGACGACACAGTCAATGCATCATGTGCTCTCCATTTGCTATGTTGGCTGGGCAAATACGGAAAACGAGCCCATTTCACTCACAGATTTTTATCGGTTGCGGTTTTGTAATTGCAGCGTTTGCATAATGCGGAAATGGCAAACTGGGCAAACGCCCGGCTCTTTCTGGTCAATGGGCCATGGGCCCTACTGTTTGTACGACAGAGGGCACTCCAAATAATCATAATTAAAAATCATCGGATGGCTTGCCTGGATCACGATGGCGATGATGATGAGGGCGCTCAGAGTCGAGTTCAATTTTATGTTGGACAGTGTAGGAAAGTGGGCTGAAAATCTATGCGCATAATTTGCAATTGGCCCGGCCGAAGTGCAGAGCTTTTTGGGTAGGCTGATTTGGCCTGACAGTCGACTGACAGAAATTGATTAAAAAGTGTTTCGTTCGGCTGGTCGGCCGGCCGCCTGCAGTTTGGTTCGGTGTTCTTTTTCTTCGCTTCCTTCTCAATGCAAATGAGTGACAACGACAACGGGAAGATCTGTGGGCAAAATTTGCATGCACCGCCTTGGCTGACAGAGATTTATGCAAGTTGCATTCGGGCCCATCTAGAAAAGAGTTAGCCAGGCGTATTCTAATTCCCTATTCTCCAGAGGGATCACTTATGACAGCAGCAAAAGCAGCAGACTTTGATAGACAAAAGTCGAAGCGGCGCAAGACAAATTTACCACCCCGAAAGTTCAGGGCTGCCACGATTTGCATGTAAATGTCCTCGTCGCAATAGGCCGGCATGGCATGCCGGTTGGTACGAGTGCCAATGATTATTTTGCCATAAAATTCAGTTAGCCAAAAGGCCAACAACTGATTGCGATCCTCTTGGCCTCTCGTGCGTCTTCAATTTCAATAGCATTTTGGCCAACTTCGCTCGCATACGAAATTAGCTGGCTGGCCATGTTTGGGGCTCTTCGCCAAGTATCATAGAATATATGCTAAATAAGTTAACCCCTCTCACGAGTCCCAGCTGCATTGTAACGCGCGCAGAAAACTTTGTGGCCATAAAGGCAAAGCCGGCAAATTTCAACTTGGCGAATTGTGGAGTCGCCTTTTTTCCTCTTCGTATTTATTTTATTTCTGTTTCGGTGTGCAACTTGCAACTGCAACCAATTTTTACAGTTCCTCTTTGCAAAGTTCTCGTTTTTTTTTCCTCACCCGCAGACAATTTTCCGCACTGCCATAAAGACTCACAAAAGTTTTCATTCTTTCCCGTTGCAGTACCTGGGATTTGTCAAGTAGCTAAGCCGGCTGGGGGGCAGCGGGCAGTTGATAGTTTGGGCCACAGCTGGCGGGCTGTCTGCGCCGACTGGATGATGTTGTCGGCTGCTTTTGTCAACACCATCAACACTGATGACGGCTAACGACTGACAGCTTGTAGATCGAGATTCCCAGGACGCTTCAAGGACAATGGAATGAACTTTGGCCCGGCTTAGCCAGCCAGATGTTTTCCGTTTTGAGTCTTTCAATCGATCGTTGGACGGGTCGCTTTCCCTGTCAAACATGAGCCGCTCATTAGGCGACATTTTTACTTTCCCAATTGCAAAAGTGACAGAGACAATGGGAAAGGCCAGGGCCAAGGCATTACCAAAAAGGGTAAGTGCTTCGATAAAATGCTCATTTATCAAATTGAAAAGCCGTCAGCGTCAAAATGAAAGTTGAAAGAGGTGCGGGCGGTTGGTCAGGCGGTCGGTCGGTTGGTCGTCTCATTAATACAAATCGTGTTATAAAACCCTCTCCTCGCTCTTGAAATAATAAACATTAATCAGTTGGCCTAAAGACCAAAACAAGATTATCGATAAGTGCGTTTAGGCCACCGTCAGAGCCTCGGCTGCCCCGCCGCCAATCTCTGTCAACGGCGGGCCTCCTCCATTGACTTCGTTTTTATCGTCATTATTTTCAACGATTTAAACGTTGCGTGTTTACCTTTTGTGGCGCTTAATTGATTACACCCAAAAATGCTGGCCCGATCCCAGGTTCAAAAAGGCCAAGTCTCTTCGCCGTCTTCTCCTCAACTGCCACCGCCACCTTCTTCTTATCGACATCGTCTTCGCATTCGATGGCATTCAAAATACAAATCACGTGCACCCTTTTTTTCCCCCTGTCAGCCGATAAGCAGCCAAGCACAGCAGCCTCATAAGCATAAACAGGGCGGGGCGGGAGGGCGGCCGGTTGGTTTTGGTGTGCCTCGGGGCCCCTCCTCTGGATTGCGTGCCGTCAAGCGGTTGTGCCCCGGGTGCCCTCGGGATGCTTGGTCGGTCGGTCTGTGGGTCTCCCGTGATTATGACTCTGATTTTTATCGGCTGCCGTTGCCGCAGCTCCTCCCGCTGAGGTTGCTGCTCGGCTGGCTGTTGTCTTTTGATGTTTTGAGATGTTGGTTTCCAGATATCCAATGATTTTGTTTTTCATATTTTCATTTATTTATTTTATTTGCATTTTAATGTGATTTTTTTTTATTTCTTCGATTTGTCATGTTTGTTTAATCGAAACCTATGCATACAATTTGGTTTTAGGGTTTGGGGAATATGAATATTCCCATTGAGATTTTTATCTTGACTTGTTAATTTCTCTGCTTCTTTTTTGTGGGAACTTTCAATACAACTCAGAGGAGAGAGGATTGAATAGGGATTTTTTCAAATCTCTGAGACTGGATATTAGATTAGCGGTAGAAAAGGATCCCGGTAAATCCAAATGCTAAAAATTTGAAATTGAATTTAATCCAAGATTTTTTAGAACTTTAGTTTCTAAATTTCAATTTTTAGTTAGGAGAAGTAGAAGTTTATATACAGAAGCCTTCTTAATTGTTTAACTAAGGGTTCCTGAAAAATGTCATATTATATTTCCCATTCCTATTCCAAACTTCTTCAGTGACATTCGATTTTTACTGATTCCTTTCCATTTGTTCCTGACAACTTTAAAGACTTCAGTTAAAGGAAACCAGTTTCATTGGAAAACTAACCCAAACGGGACTATCAATTGTTTTGTTTATCCTCGGTGGCCATCTAAATTGTCCGGCCGACCGTGTAGAAACAATAGGCCGGCCCCATACCCGTTTTCCATATGCTACCCCGGAGCCACCGATAATCCACCTCAGAGGAACCCACTAATCCCTGTACGAACGCTGGCTCAGCGCGTACGAACCCCTTGCCAATCGAAAGTCGACTGCCTAAAAAAACAAACAAATACATAAATCACCAGTTAATACAAAAAAACCTCCCAGGAAGAGAGAAAAAAAAAACTCGGCCTTAAATTTAAAAGCAATCTGGCCGAGGCAGCCACCGATTGTTTGGCTGTGTGGCCTTTGGCCAATTTTTCTTATTAAAAACAACAGAACCGAAAAATGTTTACCAAACAGAAATTCAGGCAAGAATCGCTGGCCCGTCCACAAATGTAAACAGAGCTCGGGCGGGCGGACGGTGAGGCAGGCCAGTGAAAGTGGCTCGTACACATGAAACACCCACGAGACGACGGCGAGGAGAACAACAAAAGGACACAAAATCCTTGGACCGACCACATGCTGTGGGGGCTTCTATTGTCTAGCCCCGAAATAGAAACCCGCCAGCTAGCAAAGCGTTTTGTCCGACCCAAAATAAAATTGGAAGGACGAAAAAAATACCAAAAGAAAATCGGCGAAAATGCTGCTAAACCCATTAACTCTGCCCGGCACAAGGCTGACGGACACACACAAAAAAAAGAAGGGAAACCAAGAAAAACAACACTGGGCCACTTCCGGTTGTGACTTTCACTTTTTCTGGACAGGACAGGACAACCTGCCGTCTGGCAAAAGCAAAGGCGGCTTCCATTTGACACTTTGCCTCATAAATATTTGGATTTTTGGCGAGCCACCGTCGCCGCCTACGCCGACAACCAATTGAATTAGTTGGGTTCCAAGAAACTTTAATAGAAAATTTAATACTATTTGCCAGGGAGCCTAGGAGCAGAGCAAACAACACAACTTCAAGTAGACAAACATCAATCAAGCTGGCAGTTTTTCTACTCTACTTTCTTTACTTTTCTCCATCATTTTTTCGTGTCGGGGGCATTCCTGGGGAGGACAACGCGACGGCATCCAGTCAGTCCCAGTCCCTGCATGGCATTTACCTTGGGCTCCCACATGATTTACTTCACGACTTCCTCCTGTCTGCTGTCTCCGAGCCCCACCGGTGAGGCCGCAACGAGGTTGCCATGTTTGACTTGATTTCGTCTAAATTGAGTTCAGTATCAACAGAAAATACTTCCGTTTCCTAGACGGGCGGCAGAGATGGCGCTCCTCTGATTCTCGTGAGTTGTATTTGAAACTAACCCCGCCTACGAGGAACTTTCTCGTCCTGCCAGAGTAAAAGCTGTCAGGGTGCGTGGGCTGTTGTTGCGTTGGTTGCGTGGGCGTTGGTTGGTCTATTTACCTTGACAGCGTCTGGCACATCCTGGCCGTCATTGTGCGCTTATCCCTGGCGTCGTAGTGTTTGCTTACCTTATTTTCAATGCTTTTTATGTTCAATTTGTTTCAATTTAATGATTTATTTTCCAACAGATCAGTCAGTTTGCGTCAGTGTGCATTGAATATTGCATGAATTTCAAATTGCAGTCTCCGGGCCTTCAATGGCCCACAAAATGATAAACGAATTCCCCCATTCGCCTGTGGGGCTTTCCTTTTGAAGGTGAAAGGAAGTGTTCGACGGATTTCTTGTTTGCTTTACGATTAAAGTTTAGGAATTTTTTAGAGGATTTTTTGGACAGTTCTTTGGTAAATTTTTAGGCCCAATTTACGAATTATATTTCTTAGAAAATGAAGGAGCATTTGGATCCACTTTGACTTCCAGATATTAGATAGAATTTGTGGGAAGAACCCGTCAGCTTATTTGCTGATTCAATTGGTATAATTTTTTGTTTGCTTTTCGTTCAAAGTTTAGGAACTCTTTAGAGGATTTTATGGACAGTATTTTAGTCAATTCTTAGACCCAATTTCTAAATTATCTATTTAAGAAATATATTTCTTAGAAAATGCAAATGAAGGACCATTTGGATGCCCATTCTGGGAATTCCTTCTCAGCTTATTTGCTGATCCAATTGGCATTATTTGGGAAACTGCCCAAAGAAAAAAGCGTTGACATCGTTTAAAATTATGGAGTAGAGTAATACGATTGTTCAATATTTGACGAACAATTTATGCATGAGACTTTCGGTGTGGGGGGCTTTTCAAATGAAACATTAAAATTCCATTAGCGGAAACGGTGAACATAAATTTCTCACCGACCTGTGCAGCACTTTCAGCAGCCGTTTGCTTATCGTCGACGTAACCAAAAATGACCAGAAATTGTACATTTTCCTTGGCTTAATTGCCGGGCATTGGATTTTATATGTATTTTTTGGGGGGGATTTGTTGTTTTTCTTCGTATGGAAGCGATAATCGAAAATAATTTATAGAAAATAAATATTTCCACACACAATGGAGGGGAAAAACAACAACCAAACCAAACAACTACTTCTTGAGGAAAACCTACTCACAATCAGCGCACGGCCTGCTGACTGATTCACTGGACCGGAGCCGGGCCGACCTGGTAGACTCGTCTGGGGAGGCCCCTGGGCGGTTGTTGTTTATTTAAGTTGTCATTAGAATTGTGCAGGCAGGCAGACCCTAGCAATCGGCAGGCAGTCAGGCCGGCCGCCCTGGGATCTCTATAAACTTTTTAAATTATCACCCAGGCGCACTGCAGTTGCACTCGCCCATTGAGAGACGCTGGGCTCCCGGCAGGCAGACCGGGGCGCGTTCAACCGACTGCCACTTGACGGCGACGTTGGCGGTACGTGGAAATCGCACGTCCATGTGAAAATGTAAATGGTTGGGCTGGAGGAGGAGGAGGAGGGGTCGCGTGGGTGGGTGTATGTGCGTTCCAGAGAAAATCAAAAGACCATCGACGTTTTGTTTGGAGGAACCACCACCACCGCCCGCTGCTGCATGGCTCTTGTTTTTGTTGGCACGGCTTTTGTTGCTGTTGTTGTTGATGTTTCTGTCTGGCGCCTCAGCAGCCGGAAATGCAAGTCAGGGTTTTAAATTTTTGCTCACAATTCCCATCAACTGAAAACTCCCATCAAATCGATCCTCCCGCCTCTCCCCGCTCATAAAGAAGGCATTGTTGTTTACGGGCCTCGGGGGGACATGTGATTTCAATTCGAGCCATGAAAAATTATGTAAATCTTGGGAAAACCGTAAACATGTCGCATAAATTGAATTAATTACAATTTCTTTAGCCGACCGACCCAATTCCTTTATAGCCGCACAGCAGCCGCCCACAGATCGCGGCCAGATTAGCTGCGCTGCCGCCGCCAAGACCAAATCACTTGATCACATAGTTCGATGCTGACATCCAATCAGAAATGCCCCACGATTGGTTTTCTGGTTTCCCCCATTTCTTATTCAAATTTGATTTAGTTTTCCAGCCAAGTCCGCTGGTCGGCTGCCCGGCCGGTCGATTGGTTGGCCCTCCGGCAGCTCATTAAGAAAGTTGTTCCGCATTCATTTTTTATCGCCGCGTTGTCGCTGATTATCGAGCGGGACTCATCTGGGGGGCTTTTCTTTCTTTTTGTTTTTATTGCAGGGCGTTTATTTAATCTAAATGTTTTGATAAGTTGTTCTCCAGTCGGCCGTTGCCTGGGTAAATGTTTTCTTTTGGTAGTTGAAATATATGCGCTATCGTTTGTCATTTGGTTTATGGCTATTTTAAAAGTTGGCCCGACACGCCGGCCAATCTGGCCGGTGGTCGCCGTCGATGGAATCTGGGCCGGTGGAAATTTC
>JBAMCP010000173.1:18087-82777 GCA_037075105.1 Lissocephala sabroskyi
ATTGTCGGTGAGTGCGTTGAAATTGAAGAGCAACTTCTTTTCGGTCAACTGCACAGGAAGGTCAATTAAGAGGCCTACGGGTCGTATTCAGATCGAGAGGTCTCCTAAAAATTATCAGGGAACCTAGAGTCTAAATGATCTTAAAAGTGAGCTGAGGATCCACCCAAGATTAAATAAAAGACGACTTCAATTTAAGACTGAATCTTAGGGGAACATAACTCTACTTTCTTGGTTGAGTTTTTCTTAAATTAGCACTCACCGCATTCGTTGGTTTAAATGTTCCACATTCTGAAATAAATAAAATTAATATTATTATTATTTTTTATCATTATAAGAAAAAGAAAGTCTGTGAAAATAAATTCAATTCAATTCAATTTTCTATAAATTCTTTATAGAAAATTAAATTAATTCCTAAAAATATTAGGTAACGAAATTTCTTTTGATAAAGTTAAATTTATAGCCCAAAGACTGATTGTTATATTTATTAGAATAAATAATTCATATTTAAGTAACTGGTCAAATATTTTTAAGCAAGACTCTGATAAATTCCTAGGGCACATAAATAACCCATTAATAAATTAAAATATTCTTCATAAAATAATAAATAAGTTTCAGTTGTTATTAAAGAATTTCTCTTCTTTGATTTTTCCTGTTAAGAACTCCACCCCAAAGCCACAGTTCAGAATCAACAGATCAACTTCAAACGTAAACTGGCCAGTGCTTTTCCAAAGAAATATAAGTGCACGATTTGCCCTCAGCTTGACCGGACTTACTCCCCGGAATGTGGATTAACCCGCTGAAGAACTGAAAGGAGCTCCATAAAACACAATCGAGTAGACAGTTTCAATAGATTTTTCTTCTTTTCAACATTTGGCGGAAGGGAAACTTTGGTTGTTTTTTCATTCCTTTTTGGCATATCAATTCCACCAAAGCCACAAATATTCGGCGAGCGCTTTTCCCTCGCTCTTTTTCTCTGATGAGATTTATTTGCCGAGATTTCTGGAGGAGTCCCACCAGCGTGATTATCCAGTGCATTGAACGCAGCCAGCGGCCATTAATTAGCAGCAGCTGCTGCCTCAGCCACAAAAAAACAAACATAAAGAATTTAAGATGAACCGAAAATTCTTCACCGAGAAAAAAAAAACGCGGGAGGAAGAAAAAAGGAAATCTTTGCCGCATTTTTTCGCCTATTTTTGAAAAATTATTCCAAAGTCAGCGAATGCAGGAATTGAGAATTTTTCTTTCGAGGTTTTCAAGGAATTTCCGTGTCATAATTTCTCTTTCTCTTTCACCCCCACCCCGTTTAAGATGAACTCTGCGTAGGTGTTGGAAATATCTTGGATTTCCATATTCGTCTGTGTCAGGCAGCTTGCCCCGGGGGTGCTGGGTTATTTATATTGTGCAGTTTGACAGTTGAGGGGGACCCGGGGGCCTGTACCCCGTTTATGGGGCTGCGGTTTATGGTGTTAAAGACATTAAAACTGTCATAGCAGCGGACTCTTAATTTGATATTCGAGTGCGTCATAATTGGAACAGACTTCAGACTTCAGGCTCTTTTTTCCAACATGTGTAGTCTTGGTTTTGGGGAGGAGCTCCTGGGTGGCCTTAAGGGAAAGGTGAACATATCTAATATTTCTTGTGGTTTTTTAAGTGAGAGTCCAGGCGGCAAATGTTTCCTATGGCTGATGGGGCTTTTCGTTCCCACGCTTGGACGATTACGAATCGGAATTGCAGACTGCCCCGGACGACGCACTGGCGGCGGACAAATGTCCTCGATGAGTGGCCATCGTAAAATCAACCAACAATATAATAAACAATTTCCTGATAAATCGCCCGGAGGAGCTGGGAACGAAACCGAGTCAAGCTCTGTTGACTCGAAGCGGCCGCCGCCTGCCTCATTGACATGCCCCACAGGGAATTGGCGACCGGGCGTTTTGCAATTTATAGCCCACAAAATTTATGCATTTTAAAATGTAAACGAGTCGTTCGTTGTTGTTGATATTTTGTTGTTGCTGTTGTTTATGTTTTTAGTTGATGTTGTTGCCGCTGCCTGTACGTGTCTAATGTGCGAAAACAAAGCAGAAGCGAAACGGCCTAATGAGACGACCGGCGAACGGCCAGTCGAGGTTCCCTTTCGGCTGCTTAGCATTGTTGCACAAATAACTCAAGTTGCAAGTTACAAGTTGCAACTAATTACGACGCATTTCGTACTTTACAACTGCGGCAATAAATTTGAGCATCGTCCATGACACGACACTGACGCAGGGCCGCGCCGCTGGATGCTGCCTCATTTTAGTTGGCGTTGCCGTTGCCATTGCCGTGCCATTTTCTTTTTAGCCTCGTGTGTTTCGGTTGCCTCGGCATTTAACACGCCTCGTCATCATATTCGGAAGCAATACATCATGCAGCAGCCGAGCCGAGAGGCACGGCGGGTAGGTGAGCGCTGGGCACCCGGTTAACCCCACATGACGTCCGCGGTCGGTGCAGTGGCAGGAACAGCGCCCAGCGACTGGCTGGTTGGCGTGGCATGTGTCATGACAACCAAGGCACTTGCCGCAAATTGGTTTGCGTTTGAGCCCAGCGGCATTGCGCGTTCCCTGCCACCCCCTTCAAGCCTGCCCCAATGCGTTGCAGGCCCAGTTCGTTAGTCGCGCTGCGTACGCAAAATTCGTGCCCGTTGCAAATCGACAAGGTGCGACTTCATGGGAACTCGGGGCAGCGGGAATGGTGTCTTCTGCCATCGCCAGGTAGCTTGTAAGTTGTAAATGAGTTTGACGCTGACGATGACAACGAAACACACACACACACACACACACACCTGGAAGGTACGTTGCGAAGAAGGCAAATGGGAGGCTCACGGCCGGGATGTCAACTGACAGTGCAGATTTTTTTATTTTTTTTTTGTAAATTCATCACTGCAATCTCCTGGGCAAATGGCTGGACGGCGTTGCCAGCCGAATCACTTGGGATGGGTGGGGCAGGGAGCTTAAAGGAAATGCAAATTGCCGTCAATTGTTAATTTCCAATTTGATATTTCATCACGTAATGGAAGGGATCCATAAGTAACACGAGTCTATCAATTACGCTATCAGTTTTAAATGAAATATCCTCTCAAATGGGTTTTTAAAAGCATTTACTCGAATCAAAGAATGGGATTTAAAAAGTATTTAGACCTTAGATATTGGAAGGAAAGAGAGAATCTTCTGCGACCTCAGTTAATAAAAATTTATTTCAGATAGAATCAATCTAACAGCTGAGACTATTCAGATATCCTATCTGATTTGAATTTATATGTTCTGAACAGCTGCGATATATAGCTTCCTAAGATCCCTGAGACTATTCAGCTATTTAAGTACCACAACTTTCCCGATTTAACTTGATCAGAGTGGCATTAAATTGCAAAATTAGCATCCTAAGATCCCTGTGACTATTCAGCATTCTAAGTACCACAACATTTCCGATTTAAACTTATTTGTTCTGATCTGTTGTTGATTCAGAATGTGGCATCCTAAAATCCCAATGAAGTACTCCGCCTATCAATTTTAAAGTGGATCATATGATTAATTCGAATATTCTTTGGTAATCCAAGTACACAATTCTTTGATAGAAGCACTCATAACAGTCGAACAACTTATCAAGATCTGAACTAAAAATATAAAATCTGATATATGGAGGAAATAAATTAAATATGTACTACATTTTATTTGGAGTAATAAACGATAAGCCATTATTTAAATTTCCTTAAAATGTAAAAAAAAATGGTGGAAAACAAATTTAAGGTCTCTTTTATCTCCTCTCTAAGATGATAGTTAAAAACTTAAGTGAGATAATAAAAACCTTATAATTTTCAAAGCTAAAGCAGATAATATGGACTCTTAAATATTGATATCCGAAGCTGATGTAAGTGGAAATCTTCGCAAGCATAAAATATTTCCCCTTCCCATTCAATCTCCGCATTCCCCCAATTATCAATTTGCAGTCGTTTAGAAATGCGAACACTTTTAATTTTCACACACCACACCCACAATTCCACACACTTTTATAAGAACCAAAGGAGCAGCAACAAATTTGCGACAAATTCGATAATGACCAAGTGTGGCTGGGGCGTTGCTGGTGATGTTTGTATATGCAATTGGTGCTTTTAATTGTAAGTCAAACATCGCCAACAACTGCTGGTCACGCACGCAACACTACCCGAAAAAAATCAGGCTAATACCCCAAATATCCGTACTCCCCCGGTAAAATGGATGAGGGAAGCGAAAGCAGCGGGATTCGGTTCAATGCCAAGTGCATGGCGGTGCATACAAATGGCAGTTGTTGTTGTTGCTGTTGTTGCGGGTTAATGTTGGTGTAGGATATCCAAATACCCGACCGGCGACTGCACCTAATCAGGCAAACACATGTGCGCTCCATAATTACATCGGAGCGTGGAGCTTGTTACGTGCCTGGCACTAAAACCCCAAATTAAGAGACCGTCCGGACGAGCAACGTTGGCTTTCCAACGCCCTGAGCCGAAAGGTGTCGCGTGCACTCATCACGCGCAGCAACAACAGCAGCAGCAACAGCAGCAACAACTGTTGTTGCCCCGCCGCACAATCAGTTGTCGTTTGTTGTAATTCGACTGCATAAAAATCACTCACCGAAAGGCGCTCGTTGGATTGCCGCCCGGCCAAGCGAAGCTTTATTGGGTCGCTGCTGTTGTTGCTGCTGCTGCTGCCATTTCCGTTTGACATTTTGTTAACAATTTCGACCACAATGCGTTTTCATTGCATTCAATTGAACGCCCCGCCTGCTTCGCTCGGTCGCAGAGGAAGCCGCGGCGGTCAAAGGGTTGCTCTGGGCGGCTGCCATTTGGGATGTGCGTGTGAATGAATGGATGAATGGGTTCCCCACCCCGGGCGTTCGAGTCGAAATCAAACAACAAATGTCACGAAGCTAATGAATTGAAACGTGCCAAAGATTTGGCCCCTCCCGACTGCTGCTCCGCGTGTAATTTGGTCTGTGGCAGTGTTGATTAGTGTGCCACAGACAGCGAGTGATTTTGAAAAAGTTTTCTGCTTCGTTGGGGCGACGTTGTCATCGTCGTTTTCTTTCAGACCCCGAGGATGCCGGCCAAGTTAAATGAAATGCCCACCAACAACGAGGAGAAAGTTGGAGGCGGTGGATGGTTGGTCGGTTGCTTTTGTCTGCTTACCCTTTCAAAAAAAAAGGGAAATGATTGCTGCCGCCCCACGCGCTGCACTTGAGCGAGTGCAACTGTCGGTGCTTTAATCTTAAACGAGCCAACGGTATCCACTTGAATGTTGTCAAGTGGCTGCCAGGCGACATCAGGGATCCTCTCGCCCTCTTGTCCTGTCCGAGCGACAGCTGGGCGAGTGTCGCCCGGGGGAGAGCCTGCCAGTGCCACTGCCAGGGCCAAGTGCTTGCCAAGCTCGTTCCATTTGACGGTTGAGGCAAAGTTCGGGCCGCTCCCCTTTCCTTCTTCCGATAAATGGGAATCCTTTGGCCCCGTCAAGTGTTTATCTATATCGCGTACCTAAGCTCCAGGGCACGCCTTTGGGGCGGGCACCGAAAAGAAAGGACGACGGCCGGCGGACCTCGCTCAATTTGTTGTTTTTGCGGCTGTTTTGGTTGCCGGCTTTTGTCATGTGCGCATTTAATTGAAATTTCCGAACACGCCCCCAAGGAGGCGTGGTGATGCCTCCCCAAGCCCAACCAAAGTATCCCTAATCATTTCTGGTTGCGTATCCTCTTGCTAACCTTCCGTGGATTTCCATTTTCCCCCGGCCCCAAGGAGTGGGGGGCCGGGCGGCGTTTACGCAAATTTTAATTAAAATTTTCGTAAGCTCGCGTATTTTTAACGTTTCTTTGACTGCTGCTGATTTTTTAAAGTGTGAAAAAAACGCAGACCTGCCCCCGCGGGGAAACCCTTAACTTTGCCATGTACTTGCTGGTAGGTGTGATATCCTCCCGGTCCTTTCCCGCTGAAATATTCAACATGCAAATGAGTTTGACTGCGCATAAAGTTTCGCTTTAAATGTGTTTATTCTAGCTGGCCACGCCCACCGCCCTGCTCTGCAGCGACCGTGCTCTTTAGCAAGTTTTGCGGGGCTAGAAAGAGTTAGCAAGTTGGTGAATAATTTAACACTTGGCCCGCCACGTTTACCGTTTGTTTAGGCCACTTGGCCGGCGATCCGAACCCTCGACTTTTTACATTTTAATGAGTTTTTAAATTTCAATGAGTTCGCTCGGAGCTCAGAGCTTCTTCTAGGCTTCATTTTCGATAACCCCAAAGAGTCTTGGATTGACGGGCTGGCCGTCCTCGATTTGCCAACTTTAAAGTGGCAAACGAAATCTCGGCACTTTTGCCCCCCCTCCGCCAGTTGAAAACTTTGTGCATTAGAGACTGCCACAAGGCAACTTGAAGTCTCCACTCACCAAGCTGTTGCCGTTGCTGCTGCAACTGGTGGCGTCACCGTCATCGTCTCCTTGGTTGGTGTCTGTGGCATAATTGATTCGCCAGCCAGCCAACATTGAGTTCGCCGGCTCGTCGCTCGGTCTGTCTGGGGGTCCTTCCGTCCTCCCGTTGTATGTTTTTTGCCACTAAACGTTTTGCTGACAAGCAGACACTCGTGGCTGTGGCTAAAACGCTCCTCGGAGTCCCCGCAGCTCGGCCGCCAGTGGCGGCTGCCTGTCGTGTTAGTCAATCAGTGACTTTTCCTTGGCTACAAATTTTTACTTCGCTTCTTTTTTTTTGTACGTTGCGAAATGAAAACGCCATGTCATCTATCAACCAACTGGCAACATACTGGACCCCAGACTATCGATAAAGTTGATCGACAAAGGCTTCTTCCCGGCCACTGCAAGTGTGGCAACAACTGATTAGGTGGCACAATTGGGGCCAGGAGAAATGCGGAGGCAGCTCAGAAATCAGAGAGTTGGCATTTGCATACACTTCATTAGCCGGGATATTCAACGCCCACGGTGGCAACTGCCCACTGTGAACCAACCAGAGGGGCGAGTGGGCAAAATTGCAAGTTGTCGTCTTGCTTGGCTTCTTTCCCCCTGGCGGACTGTCTGTGACTGTTTGGCTAAGACCAACAGAGCAAGTGGAAATAAATTACCGATGACTTTGTCATGTCGCCTGCCTGCCTCGGTCGTCTCTCTCCTTTTTCCCCACTCATTTCGGCTAAATAATTGCAATTTTTATAAGCGCACGCAATAAACCCGCAGACAAGGCAAAGAGACCGCCAGTCCGCCGGGATCTTGGACATCATCGAAGTTGTTTCCTCGCACCCGAAACGTCGACTATTTGCTGGAATGTCTGACAGTCTGCCTGTCTGTCTGGCCATCTGGCGTCTTCATATGTTCCGACATTTAATTGGATTTTTGCTGAAATTGCGGCCACTCGAGCGTCTTTATGAGGTGCCAAGTAGTCAACGATAGTGGCCTTCAATTGGCCAATACGATTGGCCAGACGCTTAACTGGCTTCTGTGTTGGCTAAGCCAACCTCTTAAATTCGGTGTCTTTAAGACGAAGTCTGCTACGCGAAGTTGTCACCCTTCAATTGGCCACTGACAGTTCATCAAATTGACAGCCAAGAAAACGAAAATTCTATGCCAATTGCAGGGCATAAATCAGCAATCCCTCGGCTGGGTCTCTGGGTTCCGCCCCAGCGCACATTCAAGGCTTTGCGTATGGAAATGCGAAATGCCAGATCCGCCGCCAGGGCCAACCTAATCTTCCTTTTGAAGCCACCTTCGCCTGGCCAACATGTTTATCTTGTGGCCAAGTGACAACTGACTGACTCGGCTGGCTGTGCTGCTGTTTGTCGGCCCGACTACTCGAGTGGTAAATGGCGACAATTTGTAAAGGAAAACGCAACCTCGGCAAGCTCCACTGATGTAAGGAGTTGGGAGCGCTGGAAGGTGGTTGAAATTCTAGGCTTATGCAGTTTTTTATTTGCCTGACCCACTTTACGACCCCGACTTGATTAAGTTTTTATGCTCATGTTTGCAGATATAAAAAAAGATAAAACTTGTGTGTGCTTAACGCCTGAATGGCATTTTGATAGCTGCTTGGCCGGTCGGCTATCTCGAAGGCAAGATGCAGTCCACTTAGTGGCAGTTAAGTTGAGCCGATCTCACAGATACTTTCACTTTAGCAGCCGCCCGACGACACTCACTCAGTTGCATTTCACTTATCTGGTTACAAATTTCTGCTCTATGCAAATCCTTGCACACGCACACGGACACAGCCAGCCTGGCAGCTGGTGCAGAGCGTGGAACTCTCGGCTCTCCACTCGACTGCCATAATGTACTTAAGATATTTTTGCATTTTCCTCGACGTTGCCAGCGTCGTCGTCGTTGTTGTTTGCAACTTTCATTTGTGACAAAGTGTCAAGCCCGGAAAATAAAGGGGAAGGCAAAACGCACAGACAGCAACAGCGAGGAGGACCAGGACCGGCAGTCTAGCTCTGGCACTTGACATTCCGTATATCTCTGTGAATTATATTAAAAACGGATTCGCATTTTCACTCCTTCCCACACTCGATGTCGTGCTCTCAAATTTATGGTGCTGTTCTGTCGAAAATCGTCTTTAAAGTCGAGCAAACTAAGCAGACTACCGAGCCACTTCCGGGGTGGCCTGTTCTCCATCCAATCGCATTTATCCAATTAAGCGCTTAATTGTCTGACAGGCAAATTGCTTTGTCAATATTTTCACTAAAGTCATTGAGTCACTGCTCCGACTCCTCTTCCCAGCTTAACGACCAGGAGACGGCGAGATCCCACCCTGAGGCAGGCCCAGTCCTCGTCCATCAAAGAGGCTTTCGAGTTTGACCACAAGTGTTCGTTGGGGCGGTTGGCCTAAAAAGCTTCCGCTTCTTCATTTTTGATGACCCACGGCAGCGAGGGTGTGGCTGGGGCGGTGGGTATCAGCCAGGCGGATATAAGTGGCTCCTCCATGTCACATCTAAACTTCACTTCAACTTGTCAATATTTATAAGTATTTACGCCCACCAGCCGCCCTGCCAGGAATCAAGTGGAGGCTCTTGAAGTTTCATGGATGGCCACAGAAAATTGATACCGCTCGTGGGGGAGAGAGAAACTTTCCTTAGATGACCCAATTGAGGTTCGTTTATTGACCTCGCCTCATTCTTATGTAAATGAGCGAGGAAGTGATCAATTTGCGAGGCGTACCTGCTGTCGACGGATTTTAATTTGTAGGCCATAAGTTTCTTTTGTTGGTTTTCAATGGCTAATGGCGCCCTTAAATGTCAGCCGTCAACACTTAAGATCCCTCAAAGCCCATAAAAATCCAAAGCCCCAAACGATTTTTTTATGCAAATCCCCCAAATACGCATATGGAAGACGGACGGTCAACCCCGTTCGATGATCTCCTTACGAGGCTCAATAAAACAGGAACAAACGTCTCCTGATAAGTGTAAAATTTACAATTCGAATTTTACAACAGTTGTGCGGACGGCCGACGGACCCTCGACCCGTATTCAAAGCGGACCCGCCACCCTTTTTTTCCAGCCAACGTGGATTACTAAGGGGAACAATGAGACGATAAAAAATTGCGTAGGCTTACGAAATGTGCCGTTAAATAGTTGAAGAAGGGAACGAGCACAATGGGCGCAGATGTTTTCCACAGATTTTCCAACTGTTTAAGCTGTTGCTTTTGACGCCGCCTCGCCTCGTTTCAATTAAAATTTAAAGAATCTGGGGGAGGATTTTTGGCGCCTTTCGAAAAGAATTTGATTGCGGCAATTGTTGATGGCCCGACCGCCGCCCATCGCAATCAGAGGACACCAAAGAGAAAGTCGAAGAGTGGTGGGTTCGCCAGGTCTAATGAAGTCATTAAGGGTTGTTCCCTGAGTCCTTTCTACCCGCGTTCATGTGTGCGTATAGTTTACTTTCAGATATTCAAGTTTGAGGTCTGCGGAGTGTGTGTCGTCGGCAAATGAATAAATTATCAAGTTTGTATGAGTCTTTTGGGTAGTTGCCTCCTTAATTGCAGTCTTGCCGTCTAGGCCATTAGAAGGACCGCACTCTGCGGCAGGCTGGCCTCGTCTAATGGCCCCTTTGCGATTGGTGTTGATGTTAAAGTTCTGGAGGACCGCAGAATTAATGCATAAAAAAGCCATTTGTGCGACATGAAAGGCAGCAACAAAAAAGCCGAGGAAGACAAATCAATGCAGGTGTCACAAATGTCAGACTGGCTGGGCCGGCTGGGCCGGCTCCTCGGCGGGGATATAAATGTCGCCGACTGAATTGATGACGGCGATTGTTGCCGCTGTTGTAGGCGGTGCCCGGGGGCAGGCTGCTTAAGCCGATTTGCCATCTTATCACACGAACAGGGAGACGGCAGCCAGCGATTTCAATCTGAGATTTCAGAGGCTTCCTCTTCCTGGGGCTCAGCCTATTGACAGTCATAATAAATCATGTGTTATAAAATTAATCAAGCCAGGAAGAGTCGGCCGTCCTCCTGTTTGTGGTAATCGCTTGACATTTATAACAGGTTGCCGTCAGGATCTCCGCCCATCAGTCCTTCTTTGACTTTAAAGCGTCTTGAGTGCCGTACTTTTAATTTGGTCGCGTTCTTTTAATGGTTTTGGTGTCTGTTGTTCTGTGCACTTTTGGCTTTTGTTGGTCATGGCCGTGAATGGTTTCTCTAATTGCAAACTCGTCGCTGTCTGGCCATCACATTAAGCAACTTGGTAAAGTTAAATTAAGTGTTTTCAACCCCGATAGCCCTACGTTGCCAGCCAAGACGATAGTTGGTTAAGTTCTCGAACCACCCAGGATCCGGTAAGTGGCTTCTGGGCCACCTAATCACAGGCCTGGTTGGCCTGGGCTGGCTTATTATTTAATTCGCAGACTGCGAAATGTAATTTGTAATGCAATTAAAAGATTAGCTGACAATGCCATTAGGAGTTTATTGTCGGACGCCTCCACATTTTAATGAACTCGTCGGCCGCCTTCGCCCTGAGCTGAAAGGGGCTGAGATTTATGGCTGGACAAGTTGATGCTCCCGCAGGCAGGCCATCCACTTTAAGTTCAATTTGAATTTTCTGTGGCACTTCAATTATTTAAATGAACCGTCTTTCAAAAAAAAAAAAAACCCGAGATATCCTAGGCGACTTAATGTAATTGCTGTTTTGGTCGAAGGACCTCGCCGCTCTCCGAATCGATGGGAATCATAAAAATACCGCCGCCGGGTCGCTTTGCTTTGTGGGTGGACATTTAAATAAACCAAACAAACGACTGTCGTTTGGGAGGGAAACTACTAGCATTTTGGGGATGTTATTCTTTCCCTCGATCTTTGTAGGAGGATATTTGATTTGATTTGGTGTTTTTTTTTTAGGGACAGCCTTGCACAATTTTAGCCCGGAGGAAGTTTCTAGGATTTTCAGCGACAACAGCAAAAATCGCAAATGAAATAAAGCAAATTGAATAAAGAAACGGTAACGCCCACTTGCCAGGCCAAAGAGGCGGAAATGATGCCACCACCGCCTCCCTCTAAAAATTAGTGGCCCTGGCAGGTCCTTTGCTGGCTCCTGCTTGCCATTGATGTCGTTCGTGTTGTTGTTGCGAGGGAAATCAAAATGTTCGTCTAAGAGAATTATCTGTGCTTAAGTTGGATTATCTTTGGCCATACAATCCAATTGGCAATTGAATGGAAAGATTAGATTTGCCAAGTTTCCAGGATGTCGCCGGCATCCTGCAACCTCAATCCTATTCACATTTCGATTCGACATCGAAAATGAGATTTACTTCTGTCGGACAGCGAGAATGTGTCCTTTTCCCTGTACTTGATGTGAAGTTGGCCCCGCCTGAGTGGCACTTGAAAAGTTCAAGGGTTCGCCAGGCTTTCCTGAATTTAATTTCCTTTCGGCTTAAACAGAATTTGTCTCTGCCCCCAAAGGACCTACTAAATTTCTTGGGAAGAGTTTTTTTTATTCCCGAATTTAGCACATTGCCCCTTCGTGTATGTGGGTCTTCTCAGCCTTGGTGGTGTCCTGCGAGGACTCCATTTCATGGAGGACCATCTGCAGCAGCTCCACTTCGCGTTTGATAAAGTCCATTTCAAATTCCAGCGAACGACGGTTCATGCCAATTTCAGAATCTACAAAAACCCCAAGACCCAATCAGCAGGGATCACAGGAAGAATCGAATATCCTGGCTCACCGTGGCGTTTGCACAACAAACGAAAAATAATATTGCAACAGTCCAAGGTGCGGGCCCTGTCCAGGTTATTGTAGGTTATGGTGTCCTTGGCGTTGCTCAGGATCTTCTCCCATTTGAGGCACAGAGTCCTCGATTGGTTATACGAACGCTCCAACTTGGCCAAGTCGTTTTTCAGGCCCAAAACAGTCAAAGCCGCCTCGTTGGTGACCTTGATCATGCGCTGCCGCATCTCCTCGATCTCCAGGATTTTTTTGTGCTCCAGCTTGTTAATCTCCACCTGGGCCAACACTGAGTGGACCCAAAAAATTACCACAAACCCTTAAAACATTGCAAAAAGCTCACTCAAGGCATCACAACGGTCCATGCAGTCCTTGTGGGAGACGAAAATATCGGAAAGCTCGACCACCTCGTCAAGGATCTTTTCGTACATGTCGAACTCCTTGACAGTGCTCTTGAGAACCGTACGAAAGGTGCCGAGTTCGGAGACGCAGCGCTTGAACTCATCGACGCTTTTGCTCAGCTCATCGTGGACGGCTTTCTCGTGGTCTATGGACTTTTCGGCGATTCGCTTTTTGTCCGCACAGTCCTTGATGAACCCGTTGACCTCGATGAAACGCCGGCGCAGGCGTTCCTGCATTTTGTACATTTTCCTTATGCGCTGCTGATTCATCTCCGCCTGCCGGCGGGCACTCAAAAGCAACTCCTTCTGCAGCAGCGTCATCGAGTCGTGTTCCCGCACATTGGCAATGTAAAGCATCTCAATTGAATCACCCGCCGAGTCCCAATTGGGTGGCTTACTAAGGAAATTGTTGTGAATAAAAAAAAAAACTCCACTAAGTCCTCGAGGGACTTACACAAAGAACTGCTCTTGCATACGGGAGAGCCGATATTCCCCCACGGCCTCCTCGAGACTGAGGTCCAAGTCGCCGATCACATCGATCGTGGTGGTTGGCTTCTTGCGCGGCATCTTGAAGCTTTTTTGTCTCAAATAATAGAAATATATAAACCAAGAATTCTTTTGATATTTTTTTGGGGCTTGTTTGTGTGATATTTGAGGGAATGAATGAAAAGGGCAACTGAAGTTCCCCAACTTTCGTTTGAGTGACAAAGCGAAGGGGGCGGGAGGGGCTTTCGTAACCCCAGTAACCAATTTTTGTTTGTTCGAAGTTCACATTGTTATGTTGGGAGTTTTGTTAGTTTCAGTTTGTTGTTTCGTTTCTTAAACTTAAGTCGTTTTGTGGGTCCTGTCCTCTCCCAAACACTCTTACACATTGTTTAATTGTTAGCTTACTAGTTCCTCTTTTTTGTGTTAATTATTAACTTCCTCTTGGTCAACCATGCCGCGCAATCGCCCCACCACCAACCTTGATGTTATAGGAAAATTAGACCTTCGGCCCGAAAATGCTGTGCGCGATTACCTTGAATCCAAAAAGAACACCAAGAATTTCATGTGATTATAAGTTTCTAATTTCCCCATTCCTCACCTAACCCGCCTTGTATTTTTGCAGCCATGCTCCCTTCTCGGACAGTGCAGGGGACTCAATCGAGCTGCTTTATATTGCAAATGTCCGGGAGCACGACAACATGATCCGTCTGCAGGAGGACATGCTGAAAAGTGCCAAGACCCAGGTGGAGATCAATTCGTCGCGTATACGCAAGATGTTCAAGACCCAGGATCGCCTGAGGAAGCGCTTCATTGAGGTCAACAGCTTTATCAAGGACTGCGCCGACAAGAAGCGAGATGCCGAGAAGGCCATTGAAAATGAGACGAATCTGCACAAGGAACTGAGTGCGGGGATCAATGAATTCAAGCTTTCCATTCAGGAGCTGTGCGCGTTTCGCGAACACATCAAGGCCACCGTGGAGGAACTCCAGCCCTACGAGAAAGTCCTCGACGATGTGGTCAAAGTCTCGGACATCTTTGTGTCCCCCAAGGACTGCATGGATCGCTGCGATGCCTTAAGTAAGGGAGGTTCCATTTTTATGGTTGGCTATGAATTTTGTTCGTCTTGTAGTGCTGGCCCAGGTGGAGATCAACCAGCTGGAGCAGGTTAAGCTCCAGGAGATCGAGGAGATGCGCCAGCGCATGATCCAAGTCACCAACGAGGCCTCCTTGACTGTGCTGGGCTTAAAGAACGATCTGTCCAAGTTGGAGCGCTCGTATTCGGGCTCCCAGGCCATGTGCCTCAAATGGGAGAAGATCCTTAGCAAATGCAAGAACACTATTTCAGAACAGACCATGCAAAAGGGACGCACTATAGATGCCCTCGGCCATTTGTACCATCTGCTCTGCATACGACGAGGTAAGTTGTTTGAAACTGAGAGAGTGGACGGCTTATGAAATTAATGCCTGCAGGTTCTGAGGCTGATCTGCCGCGCCAAGATATCGAAGGACGCTTGGATGTAATCAAGCACGAAGTCGAAATGATGCAGGAGCTGATTCGGGAGCACGAACTGGAGAACAAGGAACGCGTGGCCACGACGGCCGGGGAGGGCAAATACTGCTAAATGTGGGCTCACAAATTCTACGTATTCCCATTAAAGCCATATAAGAAAGAAAGCAAGAGAGAAGTGCCGTCTGTCACTCCGGCCCACTATTTTGCACTTAGCCCAGTTTCTAATTGCTTCAACCACATAAATCTTGGCTGAACTTTTGAGGGAAAGCTTGGCCAGCTGGGCCAAGACAAATGCGGTATCATTTTCTTTGTCACTGCCCAAAAAAGACAAGAGGGGACGTTCATGGGCGAGGCTCTTGCGCTGCAGTGTTTCTCGAGTCATCATAAGTCACAAATTGTTGGACATTTAAGACAAATGCCCCTCGTTGCCGGCTTATTTAATTAGAAAACTGCAGAAAGCCTCGGGCCAAGAGCTGCTGCTGCTGTTGCTGCATTTAACTGCCCGTCTGGGTCCATCAATTAGACATTATTACACCCGCTGCCGGGGACCCCTTTCGACTGCTTGACGGCTTTTTAATTACGCTGGAGAAAAGCGAGGGCCCCTGGAATTCTTTTTTTTAGCTCAACTGTCGTTCAATTAGCCCCGTCAATGGCAACCCAGGGGGAGGCGATTTCCAGGGCTTGACACATTGAAAAAGTTTTTTAATTACCACGGCGTTGATTTTCAATTGCATATTCAATGACAGTCCAGCGTTTAAACCTGTCGGCCTCTTGACAGACCCGCAAACACACCAAACCGTCTGATGTCCAGCGACTTTCCTCCGCCCTCGGTTGGTCTGTTGGTTGTCCAGCACAAAAAAAAAAAGAAAAGTTTTGGCTAAAAGTTCACACCATAAAAGTTTCTGGCTTAACACTTTTGCGGATCTCGTGCAATTTCCAAATTGCCATACCCAACCCGCCCCGCCCCTCATTCTATAAATAATTTTAGTCGCCTCCACAGATTGTGGTCTTTTTTGGGGTTTGCTCTTTTCAACTCTTGCGCTTGATAATTATTGCGTGCAAATTTGATTATTTAAACGTTAACTGACAAATTAATGGCCTTTTAATTTGCCGTTGCCATGGAAAAAAATAATAGCACTGAGATTTTTAAATCGGATTTAATGGCTGATGAATTTTTTAATGATTTCCATTTTTCCCTTTGGGAATCTTTCACAAAAATTAGCTCGCCCAAAATAAATTTTCAAATTTGAGTAAAACACACGTCAACAAGGCTTCCCCACTCCCTTTTCGGGTTGACATTTTTATGTCGCCTTTGTCGACAACACCGGCGACCGTCGTTCTTTTGTGTGTTTTGATTTTCATTTCAAAGACATTTCCGCCGGGAGTTCGAGTTCTTCCCCCCGAAGGTGTTACAATCCGACCTCAGATCGGCCGACCGTTTCTTGATATATGACAACATTTTAATTAATGTTGACAGGCTGAGCCAGCTGAGCTGCGGGAAATCGGACGCGATTTTTCTTCAGCGATTTGAATGTTGTCGAATTGGAGGCGTTGGTTGGGAATGATTATGGGATTTCGTTTAGTTGCTTTGGCCTACCGGTCTTTCGATTTGTGCCCCCAGCTGCTCTCGAATTTCTTCGTAGTTTTTTTTCTTTCTTGGTCTTTTGTATGCGCCGGCCGCTGGCCTGACCAACACGTCAACAAATTAATCCGCTTACGTTGGCATTTAGCTTATTGGGTGTGGGTTACTTCGCCGTCTGGAGTTACTCACAACTCCCATTGGAGCTGGCTAGACACCAGCCAGACAGTTAATCCTTAATCCTTAATAGCTGTCCGACCAGTGTTTTCTACGGTTTCAATTTGTTTGCCCGCCAGCCATGTCCGTCGAGCGGGTCAAGGCGAAGAAAAATTTAATTAATGAATTTGATGGGTTTTTGAGCAGCAGACAATAAACGACAGGCCAGCGTCCATAAGCCCCCCAAAGTCCAGCCTCCTCACAGCCAAGCCAGTGATTTTGGCCAACTATTTCTCTGATAATTATGCACAGCTTGTGGCCAAAGGAGGATTCTGTGGTCCCTTTGGCCAGTCTGCGTGTGTGTGGATAATATCGAAGGCGTGTAATTTTGATTGACCTCAAATTACAGGAAACACACTCACCGCCACTCACTCGGAGCGGAGTACGGGTGTGGCCAATAGAAGCATCCTACCAATCATCTAAGCCAGTTGATCAATTTCCAACCAGCTGGGCGACTAATTGGCTCTTAATGGCCACCTGCTGGCGAGCCTGCCGCCCCCAAAGCCTTAGGAGGAAGTCAGTTGAGTGACAGTTACCATTGATGGTCAAGAAATTCAGATTCCTGGCTGGCAATGCTAAGAGAACTTTAACCACTTTAATTTGAGGCTTAGGGGAGGCTAAGGTTGGGGGTTAGGGTTTAGGGCGCGACTGGTTGTCTGTGTGTCGTGTCTACTATTCAAATCCTCGCCGGGGCCAGGAAAAGAATGCGCAGACGACACGAAATTAATCTCATGTGGTTACGCTCACATGGCTGGCCCATGAAATACGCGGCGTATGTGTAGAGCGCATTGTTATTGAATCCCCTGTTAGGGGCAGGGGCAGTCGAAAGGACGAAATTAAATTAAATTTCGTATGACAAACACGCCCCTCGGCTTCGACGAGTAACAGGTAAGCCGGCAAATGGAATGAGGGTCTTGGGTATTTTTTTCTATTAGCCAAACACAGCGACTTTCGATTAGCCTGGCAGTCGAACTTATTAAAACTTTTTCTTCAATACATCAAAATGTCAGAGGGCGGTGAGATTTTGGATTTCTTGGTGGGATTGCGGTAGTCACGGTTCATTGCCTTGAAAACTACGAAACCGACGACGAACTGACCAAAAAAGTCACACAACATTAACTTGAACTATGATCAACTTTTGACTTTGACGAAGACGCTGGGCCACCGGCCGCCGACCGGAGATGCCACAAAACTTTGTCGCAAAGCTATTTTTGACTGCGGTCAACTAGACTCGCCCGAAAAGGCCAGCCTTGAAATCATCATAGGACCAAGTTTGCTATCGGTGGAGGCAGTCAGATTCAATTAGGCGTTGGGTGATGCCAATGGCAGTTGGTCGTTCGGTCGTCTGTGGCAAGTTTAAAAAGGAAAGAACTAGCAAGACATTTGATTACCGGGGGCGCCTTAGACGAGACGCCGGCTGATTAGACCGGGAGGTATGCCTTGGCTTTCAGTGAATTTGCATCTCCACCACAAACATCCGCCGGCTTTGAATGGCTGCCCTGGTCGCATTATTAAAGATGCATAGTTTGAAATATTCAATCAACTACTCGGGGGCAACATGGACAAAATGTGCAAGGGGACCGCCCCAACAGCTCACCAAAATTGGCAGCCGCTGTGTTGATTTATGCAGGCGGCAAAGGCGGCGGCCACGGCAACAACAACCACCACCAGAGGCTGGCGGACGGCCGGATGTCGCCTGCATTTCAAGTCACCAACTTTGCATGGTCGAGTGAGTGACTGGCAGGCCTGCCGGCAGGACAGCAGCTCCTCGCTGCATCCACAGCCTGGACGGCGGCGACATAAGCAAATATTTTCTGGCCATTGCTGGTGCCGTTGCTGTTGCTGCCGGTGATGGCGTTGGTGATGTGTGCGCGTTCCTCTCCTGCAGGGCATTCAATTATGCTCAACTGACGACTGAATGGCAATTTCGTGTGTACGTTTGTGTGTTTGGTGTTGTGCTAGTTAATTTGTTATTCAAATTTGTATGTTATATATTGTTATTACATACATCCATAAAGCCAAGGCTTTGGGTGCTTTGAAATTGTTGATTGCTCCTCGCCAGCAGGGAGAGCAATCCAATTGGCAGTTGAAGGCCGCTGGCCAAAACTGCTTACATTTTTCCTATGTATATTTTTGATTCGTGGTCAATCGACAGACAGATTTGGCTGCCGCCAAATTAGGGCGAATTGTAGGTGGCAAAAGCGATTGAATTATAAATTGAAAATTCGATTCAATGTGCAGTTAATTTGCGAGGCCAACCAAAGTGTTGCGGTTACCTTCCTCCATCCCCGCCACCCACAGCTAAGTACACAATTTCAGCTCAATTCCAATTATATATCGGCCGGGGATATATCAACTGTCAACTGCACGGCTGCACTCACTCAGGTCACTGAGCATAAATGCGGTATTAAAGCTGCAATTTCGCTGTCATTGTCGGCTGAGCCCATGAGAGCGGCATGTGCGGGGGTTCGGGGAGTTTCTATAGCCAATTTAAAAACTACTTACTATCACTATTTACCCCACTCGTTGTAAACACTTCATAAATAATTTGTTTATGGCTGTTGTGAATGACAATGAGTGGCCTGTTGGTCGGCGGCTGTTGGTACAGCACCAACAACGATAATAAATTCCGATAACACCGACCAACAAAGCAAATTGTGTTTATTTCACCGCGATAATGCCATTCAGAGTGTACATTCAGCAAATGTATATTTTTATAGGTCTGTTCAAGTGGCTCTTTAATTTTAAATCCCCCTTTTGGAAAATATATATTTCACTTACCGAAAATCGATAGATCGGGCGGCCAGAATCTTCTATCTGTAAAGAGAATCAAATGATGAAATCAATAAAGGATTTTTAAATAATAATTTGATATTATTTATTAAACAATCTAGTGAATATCAAATAAAAACAACCAATTAAAAAAAACTCTTAGAAAAGTTATCGATAGACTGCACGACTTTTAGGTGATTCTGGGATCCTTTTTTTGGTAGGAGAATCTCGCCAATTCGTTGCTCGAACGGCTTTCTTAGCTGTCTAGTGTAATTGCCTTCGATATAGGTGAATATATTTTTGTAGAACGAATTTAAATTCATTAATTTTTATCATTCATAAAGTCCGACTATAAAAATGTCCGTTCACTGCGACTCGAAACATTTTAATGCATTTTTAAACATGTGAAATTTACCAGCAATTATAATTATGCATTTTCACTCTCTCATTTACTCATGCTTTCATCAGCCGCCCAGCCCATTTCCCACCCTCTCATTTCCTTCTGTTGAGTTAAATGAACAGAAAATGCAATTTCCACCTGGATGGCGGGCAAAAGAATTTAAAAAGAAAATTACCCACGTCACTAGAACATTTCTTCCCAACGCCCACCCAAGCCCATCCTATTATACAAATTCTATAACTTTCTGCCGCCACTGCTTCTGGCATGGGATGACCTGAATTTTCCCACTCGATCCTTCCGGCTTTCATTTGAAGTTGCTTTGTTTTCCATCAAAGGTTTTGTGTTTCGAAGGAAAACAGGAGGCGCAGCGATTGGGACTTTTTTTAATGCATTAACGCTTTTGGTGGTGCGTGGTTGAGGGCTTTTGTTGTCTGTGTGGCAACCGCATTGAAATTAACTTTAGTGCCATTTAAAGTTATGCGCTTCATAAATTGCAAAAACAGTTTCAATTAAAATGCGGACATCATAAAAATAAAAAGAAATTTTCATTCCCAGGGGCGGGTATTGCCCAAAGGGGCTACCGGGTAATTTGTGAACGACTGGGGCACGGGAGTCTCTTTTAATTAAATTCCAGTATCTCAATTGTTTTCAATTGCTGTCATTGATTTTACTTGAGGTCCTCAAGTCCCCTCCACAACGAGAAGTCCTTCCTTCGTCATTGTCGTGGACGCCATTGCAATTTGTATGCAGCGCATTTAATTGCCAACTTGCATTAATTATGATTGAACAAATTAAAAAAAATATACAAAAATGCAACTGACAAGGAAGCGCCCGGAAGCAGAGCCTGGGAGTTGGCAAGCTCCTGCTTACACCTGCCAGTCAGTCGGCCTGCCCGATAAGCGGACGCAGCTCCTGCTGCCCTGATAATGACAGGCCCTGGGCCATTCATTTCGTTTTCTGTTTATCAGGTGGACTTAAGTTCCCTCCGCAAGAAGGAAAAGAGAAAGTGCCGCCAGCTGCTTTCACAATTTTCGCCTCGCCTATTATGTTCTTATGTCTCGGCGCTTATCGGTTGGGAAAATTCTTGCTAACTTGGTGGAGAGGCTGCTGGATGTCCTTGTTGTGTTTGCCGATGGCTTGTTTAGCGATAAGGCGAATCGGGGAGGCGGGGGCGGCCTCATTGTGTGACGTCAATGGTTGGGTAATAGAAAAGAAATTGACGGGACGGTTGAGGTCCTTGAAAAATTACCACAGAAATTGTGTTTTTCGCGTTTTATGTGTTTTTTATTGAGAGTTTTCCGAGCGTAAATCATTTTTCCATGGAAATTTACAGAAAAATCAATTAATTTCGCTGCTGCCGCGGAACTCTCCGAATTTGTAACAATTTTCAGGGATTTCCATTCGTAATGAAATTATACGTGCCCCACGTGCCCAGCTCAAGCCCCCCACACCCCCACCCTATTACCGTGCTTTATTTGCAGACACACACCACACACAACACACAGCACAAATAAAGCAAAAGAGGGAATATAAAAAATTGAATTTACAGTTAATCAGACATGGCCACAAATGTGCTATAAACAAACAGCCACAAAAAAATCGACAATCGACGACGAAGAAGACATTCCAATACAACGAATTCACAATGCTCTTGCTCTTTTAAAATGACAGCGAACAGACAAGAGAAAAGCTTAACTTCCCTGTAAGATAAAGAAGACTGAGCCCTCCGATCGATCAGTCCTCCCCTCCGCTTATATTTTCCTAGATTCCAAAACTTCAATATTCTGTTGCACGTTCCAAAGTTAAAGGGCATTGAAATTGTCAGCGATACGGACACCCGGGCCACTGGTGGCGAGCAGCATTGCAGTCTGCACATTGACTTGTTTTTCATAGCATACTTTTCCGCGTTACTGCTTGGCGGCGAATTGATCGGCAGTGCTGGCGACGCCGCAGCCATTGGGCTCACATTGAAAGTCATAATTGTTGAATACGCCGCCGCCGACGATGCCAATAAAATAAATCAAGGATAATGCTACGTGGAATTAAAAATTAAGCGAAGTGCACCATTTACTTTTGCCCAGGCGAGCATACAAACCGACAGACAGACACAGGCAGGCGAATTCGCATTCATTTTCATATTGCAGGCCCTTAGTGAGCTCATGTGTGTGTGTACAGCCGATTTTTATAGACGCTTTTTATTACGCATTTTCCATTGATGGTCCTCCCTCCGCCCCTCTCACCCGACACGTTACACTCATTCCACTTGATTGCCCGTTGGTTGGCGGCAGCCGCGGCCGCGGCGTTGATTTTATTCGAACGAAAATTGGTCTATTGTATGATAGACGTGAGTCGAACTGGGCGTGGTCGTTTTTGGGCGTGCCAGGACAAGGATGAGCGGGCGTGTGTGTGGGGGTTGCCCAGCCCAATTGATTTAAGGACCCTTAAAGTTCGGGGAAACAAATATGGAAATTTTCTCAGAGGAACCCGCATGTAACTGTTACTCGCTTCATTTGTGCAATGAAAAATCGTCAGAGTTGGCAAACTGAGGCAAACAAAGGACACACACAGGACACATGGCTCCCAAGAGCAGTCTCCTGCGGTCCTCAGTTGCCGTCGCGGAGGCGGCGGCCCCGCCGGTATCATTTATGCCAAATGACCCTCATTATTTCGTCTTATTACCAAAATAAATTGAGTTTGGCTTAAAACTCGAAAAAGGGAAGTTGCCACAGCCAAATGAGCATTCTGGGACGCTCCAAGGAGCAGCCTCGATGCCCTGCTGGCCCAGTTCCACCGACTGCCCGGACTGTCCCAACAGGGCCAAGGCCTTCATCATTTTAAAGTCCCGCTGGCCGAATGAAATATTAAATTTTTAAATTACTTAGAAATTGAAATGGAATTCAATTTGCTGCTGGCTCCCCGACGGCCGTTGGAAATGTTGACAAAGGTAAGCGAAAGCGGCCAAAAATTCGATTATTTTCTCGCTTTGCGCGCTAAATGGCAGCAAATTTGCCGAAGCAAAATTAAATTAAAAATGCCCGAAATGGCGAGAAGATTTGATTTTGATAAATGAAAGGACCCGTGAGAAAAAAGGGACCGCCAACTAATCATAAAGT
This sequence comes from Lissocephala sabroskyi, assembly GCA_037075105.1. Taxonomy (NCBI): domain Eukaryota; kingdom Metazoa; phylum Arthropoda; class Insecta; order Diptera; family Drosophilidae; genus Lissocephala; species Lissocephala sabroskyi. The sequence continues at coordinate 40,759 of JBAMCP010000173.1, forward strand.
CTCTTGCTGTCGTCGCTCCTGCTCACATGTCCTGCCTGACAAATTGTGATGCCCTCACCCTTTCGGGAAGCCCTGCTAATGAAGGCATTCGGCGGCCAAGGAAACCTGAGCTGCTCTCTTGTTTTTGGCAAATTGGGGGGCTTCGCTCTAAAGACAGAAGGACATAAATTAGAGCCACCTCCCCAGGACAAGGACAACTTTTACGAGGGCGGGTCGTAAAAATCAACAGCCAGATGGCAAAGGTAACAAAAATAACAAGCCAACTTCGTCCTCAGCCAGCTACCCCTTCGCCAGGAGTGCAAGGACTAGATGGCTGCGCTTGGTGGTGAGATAAAAATTCCGGCCGCGTTGTGTGTGAAGTGCGTGGCTTTTTTGGTCTATAAAAATTTATATTTTCTATTAGGCGCCGTAAAAAAAACACAAGGACTTTCTAGTTCATTTGCCCAGGATAGTCGTAAATTACGCAGCTCGTGCCGTAAATATCATTGACTTGTAATTGTCCTGTCGTCCTTTTAACGACCACCAGATGGGACGGGCTAATTTCCTAATGAAAGTAGGACCCCCTCGCCCAGGGGATGGAGTTAAACGAAATTAAATTATTTTCAAAACTATCAGCCGGAAAAATCCGCTATGGAAATTCCATTCTGTGGGCTAACCGTCCATTTGTCCAACTGCCTGTCTGCCTGTCTGTGTGCAGTGGCAAATTTGCAGGAAATAAATTGAATTTGATTTGAGCGAGCCAACCAACCAGCCAGTCAACCAGTTCAGCCATTCAAACCAACATTTTCAAATGCCCCAAAACAAATTGAATTTGCCGCATCCCCGAAAACCCCGCCCACCACCGCAATCTGGCGAAAAAAATCCCTACGAAAGGAGCTCTCGGTTAGTTGTTGATAGGCAACCAAATCAATTTTATGCAAAATTGCCTAAGAAATTGAAAAACAAAATAATTTTCCCATCTCCCAGGCTCGAGGGCGTACAGCCACTTATGTCATTATAGTCATCCAGTGTGCGTGTGTGCGGGTTGTCGGGTGATAAAAGTAAATAGAAAACACGGCTATGCGGTTATAAAAATCCCAGACTCCTTCAACAGAGTCGTTGCTGGCTGGCCAGGCAATTTCCAGGTTACGATAGTCAGCAGAAATAAAATCATTTCGCCGGGCAAGCCGACGACGGAAAAACATCATAAAATACGGACCACGATTTGCCTGCCAACGTCACCGACAAGCACGAGGAGCAGCTCGACAGGCGGCCAGGCTCGCCTATTGATAGAATTCTTGCTTTGTGCGTTGCACAATTTCTCGTCCTGCGCGGCCCTTCACGGACGCAACGAAGCGCATAAATGCCGTTGACAATAGACAAAAAAGGAAAAAAGACCTGTGCTGCTGACAGCCAATGGCGCGGAGAGGGGCCGAAATTCCATCTATCAACAAATCAGCTGCCAAATTCTGGCTGACGTGTGTTGTCCCGCCCCACGGCCAGCGCTGGTTGTGCAATGCACGTGCGTGGCGGGGTCTGTGAAAAAATGACGATGGAATCAAATAAAATTGTTAAATTGAATCGAATCGGCAGAAGGATTCAAATCGGGCGATTGGCCAAAATTCTTAATTAACAAGGCAGCCGCTCAAAACGCTTGGCTGGGATTTATGGCCCTTGGCCAGCGAGTGTGACTAATGGCAGGGGCCACTTAGTGGTCAGGCAAATGAGGGAGTCAAGGGTCCTTTCTTTCGTTTCTTCGATGGCTGCTTTGGCTAATTTGAAGCTGTCTGGAGCAAACTTGGCCCGATGAATTCCTTTCTTGAATTCAAAATGTTGCCTTTTGTGTAGCCACCCTGGATTTTGGCGGGCCTCTTCACTGCATTGCCGTTTGCCTGCCCGGGCTCATTAAAGTGAGCAAAGGAAGCAAAAACAAAGTCAGCCACTTGAAATGCTGCGGCTCACTTGCCGAGACGAGAACTCCCACTTTTTCCAGAGGGTTGGGTTGTCTTTTCTTTTTTTTGTGCTTGGGTTTCACACAATAAATGCCACAAAAATGCCAACCCCATCAGCAGTTGGGACTTGAACCGATTACTTGGATGTGCGTTGGAACTGCCAACTATCTGGGTGTTCCATCGGCCAAAGGAAGTGGGGGGGAGGCAGTCGTCAAAAATCGCACACTTATCGTCCTCGGGACGACGTTAAGGAGGCTGCTTGAGAACTTAATTTCCGCTTTCGGTTTTGGCCAGGCGGCTGAGAGTAAACTTCGAGCCAAAGAAAAGTCCTTGGAACAACAAAATAAAACTTAAAATAACAACAACTATTTGTGCTCGTAAACAAGAAATTTCGCTCAACCAGACACTCGAGCGGCTTCGGCGCGGCAAGGGCCAAGGGTTTTATATAGACGGAAAAACTTTCGGTGCTGCCTTATCGAGTGGGATGGTGGCCTGGGGAACCAACGAACCAAAAGCTGAATTTGTCTGCAGGAAATCCGCAGGAAATCGTTGGCTTTCGTCTCCCCGTCGAGACACAAATGATGAAGGGTTGTACGCCACTTCCCCCCTGCCTGGAATGCCTGGCAAATTGTCCAGTATTTAGTTTAATTTCTTGGCCCTGAGACTCCATACGGTCGTGACGACGAGTCCTGCCGGTTAAGGCCCACGTTTCGCTTTGGTAATTAGGCGCCTCGACAATTGGATTGCGGCCAATCGAGTTAATGTAGCAAACATCGGCATTAGCATCCGGAAAGCGAGACGACCAACGCCCCTCGAGAGCCAATTGGGAATGCCAAAGTCGTGGCGCCCCTAATCGCTTGACGTTCAAATAATTTCCAATGAATTTGCGGCTCATTGGGCCTCGGCCACGGACGAGTCGGCAATTTGATTGCCCTCCCGTCTGTATGCTGGCATAAAAGTTAAGCAGTTGCCCAGATCTTGATTGGGAATTATATGGTCATTATGCTGATACAACCCGCCCGTTTACCTCGGCTCGGCCACTTTTGAGGCGCTTAAAAGCTGCCAGCAAAATGGCGAAAGTTCTTCAGGCTTTTGTATTATTAAGTGCATAATTTTCTAGCACCAGGCACGAATTCCCCGCCCTCCTTATTCACTACCCATGTGTTGCTATTTAGGGCTTCTGTGTGCTTGCGAAACTTTTACCATCGAGGTCGTTAACACGTCGGCTACGCCCCAGTCGATCTGGTGAGCGGGGGCGGACCGCTGGGGGTGCGTTTGTGTGCAACAGTTAACGTGGCGTATGCGCAACGTATGCATTTAATTTAATTTCATTATATTTATGCACATCCAGATGAAAAGAGTGTGTGTTGCCATTGAGGTGGCTCGGCTCGGCTCGGGCTCGTGGCATGCAAATTGCGAAAAGTTGGCCCGTCCAAAAAAGCTTGCCGCTGTTGTAGCTGTTAAATAATTTATGTGCCGGGGTCGTTTATGAATTTAATATTAAAGTGTCATTAAATTGCCATTTGCATTCGATCGCTGGACTCACACGCGAATCCTAGCAATTAATGAAATTAGCCACAGGCAACTCTTTCATTTCGAATTCAATTATCTCTTGAAGAGAAATTTAAGCGGCTCGACTTTGCCCCTCGACCGAAAATTTCCCACAGCGAATCCATTTTGAGAGTCTTTTTCATTAATGGCCGGATCCGCTGTCCTGGCGACACTTTCATAAATAAACATGCTCAAAATTATGCGACCATTAATGTCCGTTGGTCCGCAAGAGAAAAAGAGACCGCTGGGCGTTGGCTGCATTTTTGCAATTTGAATTTTGAATGCGAAATGTCGGCCTGCATTAGCCATTAAAATAATGGAAAGGATGCCAAGGAAATATCCTATTTCAATATGAAACAAATTCCGCTCCGTTTCGGCAGCCTGCCAGCATCCATTTCTCAACTAGCTCATACAATTAGACAAAGTCAGCGGAGGCGGTGGGGATTGCCGGCCGAAATGAAGTGCCATTTTAACTGCTAACCCTTTTTCACACGCCCTGCGCCCACCGCTCCCCCGCGCTCCTTGCTGCGTATAAGCAAACGAAAATAATTGCTTTTGGCACACGCGCGCTGGTTTTGGGCTGCCTGGCCAAAAAGTTGGCCCGGTCTATTTAAATTTTTGGCGCAAACTTTTGCTCTTCGATGCTTTAACTTTTGACACCTACATAAGCCCGGGTCCGGAGCCCCTGCCGCAGGAAGCAATGAATTCATTCATTTGTTTACCCGTTCAAGTGGCAACTTCATTTTGTAAACACTTTCGTTTACATAGAGCCTTTGGTGGGCCAGAGAGCGTGCCGAGCGAAAGGGTTCTATTTTCTTCCATTTCTTTGCATTCGGCCACAAAAAGCACTCACTTGGAGAGCGGAGAATTGGCGTCGAGTTATCCAGTCGGATACCAAGCACCCCACAAGTTACATATCCTTTCCCGCCCCTAACTTCTGGCAAGACTGGCTCTGTTCGCCGAGTGTGTTTGTGGCTGTGACTCCGCTTGGTTTCACTTGGATTTGTGTTCGTTTTCTACGATTTCCCAGCAGACATTTTCTGTTGCATTCACACGAAAAAAGGAGCACGGAGCAGGAGCAAATTGGACTTTTCCTTGGTCACCCTCTGGTTCTTTTAGTAAATTTCTTTGCCTAGAAAATTGTTTGATTCTCTTCTCTTTCATCTAAAATGTTTGCTGGGTGTTGTTATTGGTCTCGTGTGTGTGCCGTTCACAGCTTCGCTCTTTGGCCAAAGTTTTGTGTTTTACTTTTAGTTTGCGGTTTTGCCGGTTTTATCTTCAACTTAATAAAATGCCGTCAACAGTTTTAAATGCAAATTTCCAGCTGGAAACGCTGCTCTGCTGCTGCTGCGGTCGTCCCACGACCAAGACCTGCTTAGTGGCTCATTGCACAAATGAGACTTGCAAATTATTATGTCCTTCAGAGGCAACTCGACTTTGCCTTCGTAAATCTTTAAACACAAACCCAAAAATCGGGAAAAGGAAAGCCAGTGCCGGTGATCAATTTTTGTTGCCGGCTTTTTGGGGCCACAAGGCCTGACTTTCAAAAGTTCTGGCCAAACGGATGTGTGCGGCTGGTGGAAGGTCAAGTTGAAAGATTTGGCAAATTCCAGGGCACTTCCTGGGCGCTTTGGTTGGCTGCCCTTTGCTTACGGACGACAGTTGATTTGCCTTTGGGATCCACACTTAATTTTGGTTTGTGTAAACAACGCAAAATGAAATCCCCATTTCATTTAACAATTCAATTAAATTTTTGAGCCAGCCACGAGGACCCTCAATGGAACAAAACAGACATTGCTCAAAAGTGTCAAAGCAATCAACAAAAATGCTACAAAAACTTCCGGCAAGCGCTCGAGAAAAGTTCGGGGCACGTACAGCCAGCCGGCAGTCAGCAACAACAGCACTTCTAATTAGCAGGAAAAACAAAAATAGAAACAGGGATGGACGCTGGGTCGGGCCTGCCGGAAGTGCGAAGCTGACTCAAAATTATGATAACAATTCAGGGGCAGCGGCGGCGACAGCAAGCCAAAAACATAAAACAGAAATCAGTGCGAAATAAAAAATTTGTAAAATTATTTAAATCAACAAAAAAAGCGGCCCGCCCGCGCCCACAAAAAAATATGCACATAAAGTAATTAAAAAGTTTTCTCGGCATTTATACGTGTGAGGCGGCGGCGAAGGGGCGAATCTGAATGCGAAAACAAAACAGAACAACAAAAACAAAGTTCAACAAAGCAAAACAGGCGAAAATTCAATTACGAAAAAGGGAAATATCCGACTGCCGAACCAGGGGGTTTAAATAATCAACTGATATGCCCCAGAAGGAGGAGGCTTTCGACAAATTTAAGCTGAAGTTTAATTGGCAATTGTTGGCCCAAGAAAACGGGTCGAAGCGGGCCAGCCGCTGGGCTGGGAATTATAATCGTTGCACACGTCGTATGCGTAATCTAGACGAGCCAAGAGCTGCCCCGGGGCAAGCACCTCTGCTGCTTGGCTGGCCTGGCTGATTGTTGTTGTTGCCACTGCAGTTGCCATTTGTGCGCCATTTTGGAGCAATTTTGCCGGCTGGCCAAGGAAGCGAAAGGAACCAACCATCGTCTACCTACGTACTAAAACTGTGTTAGTTGTGCAAAAATCTCTTTAGCAAATTCATACACACACACACAACCAAAGAAGTGGAGTAGGATAAACAATGGATATTCTAAAGGAGAGAGAAAAAAAATTCGCACACAACCAGAAAATATAGCAAGAAAAAAAACAGAAATAAAAGCAGCATTTCCGCTTGGCTTGCCTGCCTGGCAGTCGGATGTTGGGCTGCACAGGGTTGCCAGGATACCCGGGCAACAGGGTTGCTGGTTGTTGACGTCGCCATCGCCGCAGCTGTTGCAAAATTCAACAGCCATTGTGCATTGGAAACTGCAAGTAACTCAAAACAAAGCAACCAAAAGCAGAATCTCTCCTGCCATCGTTTTTGTTGCTGTTGCTGCTGTTGTTTTCCCTAAAAGCTTCTAAATGGGGTTTGCTTTATGGATAATAAGTTAATTCGCTTGTAAATAAGTTGGTCAAAGAGCCGCGCCCGCCAGTCGCTCGGTCAGTCGGCCACATTTTTCACTCGCTGGCTTCTCATTTCACTGAGGTGAATGAAAAAAGGAACCTTTGATTACCCTAAAAACCCAGCCATTGAATTATTGTTGAGGGTTGAAGGAATCTTTTTGAATTGAATGTCTCTGATAATTTGGATTGGTCCACCGATTCTCTAAAGATCGTTTCCTGGCTTGGAGATGAGCTAAAGTTGAGTATTCGTAACCACCAATAAACCACTTCCACTTTTCAGTAGCAGTTCCGCAGACCGACCTCGAAAACAAGTCAGCAGCTCAAAAGTCCACAATCTCATTGCCAACTTGAACTTTGGCCTCAAATTTGCCGCGCCAACAAAACCCCCCAAAAAGTCAAAATTCAACGCCATCCCCCCACCCAGTCTTCCACCCAGAGGAGCACAAATGGGCACAGGGAATGAGGACGCCGCGGCGGGGCCAGCGGTGGCAATGAGCGTTGCCAAAAAACGCTATGCTAAAACGTAATGCATGCATAATCAACTTTGTTTAAACTTGGGCGCCATGGCTGTTTATGCTCCAATTGTCGTTGTTTGTTTTCTTGTTGCTGGTGGCAGGCGGCCGGCAGGGGAGGGGCAAGAGCAGAACTGGCTTATCTTGGGCAGGGCGGGGCGAACTTAAACTCAAGTTAAAGGTTCATTTCATTAATTTGCAAGTCGCATTTAGCGAGCTGACAACGCCAAAAGCTCGTGAACGTGGAAATTTGCATTCAAATCTCCCCGAACGAAGGGCCAACGAAAGGCCGCTTAGTTGGAAAAACAGGCAAGGCAACCAAGACGATTTGGGAGAACTTAAAGTTCCCCCGGTCCATGCTGGCCATTAGCCATTAATAACTTAATATCGATACCAAGAGATATACGAGCCGGTCGAGTGACCAGCTGCCTGCGGCTGAAAGTTCATCCATGGCAACCGCAGGACCCAAGTGCCTGTGGTTGGGACGTTGCTCGGCCAACGGCTGCCTGCCCGCATTTTGGTCTTGGGTTAAACGCAAAATTATGTTTGCCAGTTAATCGCTAATTAGCCCGAATTCCAAATGTTTCGCTCTCTGCCGCAGCCCTGCCCCACCCCCATTTCCGCCTGGTACATTAGACAAAAATCCCATAAATTGTGCATGAGATTGGGGGGGCTGGCGGCCAGAGCGTGCGCTCGATTTGGTCGCTGTTTGCACTCGGGTTAGTTGATGCCGGGAACGCTTCTTTGCATAATAAAAAAGTCCAGGGCCCCGTCCGTTTCGAGTCCATTAAGTGGGCGGCACATCCCCAGCGCCATCGCCGTCGTGAAGGCTTCTCATGTTAATTGCCGCGTGGGAAACGCAGCAGCTGGGTGGACTCACCGAAAGCAGGCTGACACTGGAGGAGGATTGGCCAAGTGCGAACCAAAGCTGTTAAAATAAACAGCAATTATTTGTGCAAACCAACCGAGATCTTTTAATAATATAACTTTAAGATGCACTCAAGAGCCTCCCAGTCCACGAGCCTCCCCTTCGCTGACATCTCAATGGAGTCTTTGATGTGGGGCCAAACAATTGATTGATTGATATTGATGGGTTCGTTTAAAGGGAACCCTTTATTTGTTGGCCTGTCTACTTGACCATTACGAACTTGGGGCTGGGAAAGGATAAAAGCTGAGAGCTTGGAATATGCAGAAATGCAGAGGCAATCAGTCAAGTTTGGGGAATTCGGAGCATGTTTGCCGAGGGGAGAACGATTGGCATTTTGCGGTAAACTTCTAGCCAGATATTCCGATCTCCTTTCATTTGCAAATGAAACGAAACAAAATCTCAAAATAATATAGAATCTTCTGAAACGTGGCTTCTAATCGATTGATAAAGATTACCAGTTGAAATCTTTAAAAAAATGGGCAACAAAAAATTCCTTTTCTCTCCCCAGCACTTTCTTTGAGCACTTCCCATCCATCTGGTTGTGAAAATATAATTCTATGCTCTGGAAATCCTTTGTCGGTGGGAGTGTCTTTGACATTTTAGCAACTTGCATAAAATAAATTAAAAACTGCTTACAAAAATGGCGAGCGACACTTTGCATTTGCATACAACCGGCAAATGTTGTTGTTGTTGTTTTGTGTGCTTTGTTGTTGTTGTTGGCAGTCACTTTGACAAAATAGACGAGACCCCCGTACTCCAGCCATTGAGAGTGTCCTGGGATTTGGCCTTTGATGTCAATTACCGGCAGGTGAGAGGCAAAATTTGCTGCGCCCAAAAAAGGACGAAAGCTTCCCCGTCTAAGGCGGAAAAAGGGTTTGGAAAATATGCGGTTATTCACGCAGCAGGCACGACTCCTTGGGGCTTTAATTTCCGGTTGTTTCGGTAATGATATTGAAGCTGCCTGCCAGCCTGACAATCAGCAGGAAAGCCATCGAAGCCCGTCAAATGTCTGGCGGCAAAATTGAAATTCCTGCACGAGAAAAGTGGGTCAAACTAAGGGAACCTACGACTGCCGCCGCCAGTAGATTCCTTCGAATTTATTTGACATTTTTATGGCAAATAACCCAACCGACCCCGACCGACCGACCCCGCGCTACGATCGCATTGAACGCACTTCGATGTTTGCTTGTTCTTTTTTTTTTTGGTTAGTTCCCATTGTTTTTTATGGGCGGGGGGACGGGGGCTTCCTGTCGGCGCTGCGCTCGTCGCGCGGTTGACATTTTTATGTTTTATTGTCAGTGGGTATTTTTTGTTGTTTCGCCGCCACAGGGTCCCCGTCCCCTACTCGATATTTGAATATTAAAGTGATTTAGTGTTATGTGCGCCAAGTTGAAAAATTGTGAAAAATCGTCGAGAGCGGGCCGAGGGCGGAAGACACGCTCCAAGTTCTCCATGCTCGCCTGCCCATGTAATCCATAAAACGTTTTAATTAATGACAACAATATGTGGCATTGTAGCTTTGCCAGCGGGCGTGGCCGGCCGCCCCCCTCACCTGAATGAAGCACTCAGCTATTTGTGTGAAAATGGCTTAGGTTTTCCATGTTCGGTCTGTCACGAAAGGGCGGTGCCAGGGGCGGAGACCGCGGTGTTGTCTTCTCAAATATCGAAAGAAAATTTCTATATATACCTGACCCCCTCCCCACACCCACACAAGCACTCGGTGAATGGGCGTGGGTGTTGAAATGGAAAACCAAAATCGAACAAGCGCCGGTCTCGGCGCAAGGCAATTAAGTTGCTGGGATTGTTGGAGCAGAAATTTCTGAAAGTAAAACAATCAATCCGTCGATTCTGTCTATAATGGAGCCACCAACCAACCCGACCACCCGGCCACCCATGGTTATCAAGTGTCAAAAACTTAATTAAAATCGCGCAGAAACTGCCACGGCCATTGCGACGAGTCGTTCGTGGCTGAGTGCTGGCAAAACAAACTTCTGGCCACTTCAACTCCTTGCACTTAATTAGACGTTAAACACTTGTAAGCGCTGAGGATAATGGATGGCGGGATTACCAACTGCTTGGCCATGGCAGACAGCCAAGCAACTTTGAGTTGTAGGTGTAATTTTAAAATATCAACCGATTAAATTAAGCAAATTAATTACTTATGCCCATGTAACCTGCGGTTGAGTGATTTTCATACCACTAGCCGTGGTGTGTGTGTGTTGGTCATTAGTTAATTCAGTGGAGGAAAGCAGCAGCAAACCAGCAGCGACCAACAAATGAGAACGGAAACCAGACCAGGCCAAGAGCATAGAATCAACTGCAAGCGAGCTTGATGCCAAAGTGAAATCGTGTAAATTGGACCACACAGACATCAAAAACACAACCCTCCACCCAAACCAACAACTAACCAACCAACCAGCCAGCCCAGCTCAGTGCCGCCGACCAGCAACCAACTGGGAAAGTTTTGCATGCAAGCGGCTCATTGCACAACGTGGTAAAGAGGGTGGGTGGGCAGGGGGGGCACTTGGCCCGAAAGTCCGTCATATGTTGGTAGCATATATTTTGCATAAATTATCATCGAGACGAGCCTGGGCAGCGGCGGGGTGTGGGCGGGTCGGCCAGCAAACAAGCTAATAGCCAAGCAGGCCAACATCATTAAGGAAATTACTTGTAATGCTTTGGGAAGCCAGTGAACATCGTATTACCAACTCCAGATTTGGCTTGTACTCGATACTTTCAAAGGCTAATTAATGTGGGAACAAAACCCGCAAATTAAGTCGTCCAACCTTCTCCTTCGTATTCCCCATTCGCCGACGGTTTTGAAAGTAATAAATTTTCCACTGCAACTCAAATGCTTGGCTGGTAAAAGTCCCAGAGGTTTGGAAACCCTGAAGGAACTTGGTCTTTCAATCAGAACTGAATGTGTAAAGTACCGAAGTCTCAGCCTCAAGAAAAAAAACGATTGAAACGAAGCAAATTCGAATTCTGGGTCCCAAAATCTTTACAAAACCCTTGAAACAAATTGAAATTTCTGATGCTTGGTGGACTGAAAAAAACCTTTAGTGCAATAAAAGTGAACTTGATTTTTTTTTGTAGAATATTTTCGAAAGCCGTTTTTATCATCAATTAAATGGAAACAAAATCCCAGCATTTCTAGCTTTTCATTAGGATCATTCAGAAAAAAAAAATCAAAAATCCCTTAAAAGTCAAAATGGTAAAAGTTCGTTTGAATTTCTTTTCTTGATTCCAATAAAATGCATTTCACACTTATTCATTTTAAGTGTGTGTGTGTTTTCCCTTGCGAGACGAGAACGAAAACCAAAATATTTAGGCCGAGATTCCCAATCATTTGGAATTTGCATGTCAACAAGCAAACAACCAAACCAGAAGCAGCCAACCAGCCCAGCCGGACCAAAGCGCACCATTCAGATCCTGTGTCTGACACGAGGCTGCACCACACACACCTACACACACACACACACACACCCAGTCATAGGTTTGGCTCGTTACTCGAAAATTCTGCTGTAAATTACACAAAAATTAAATGCATGAATAATTCGAATGGTTGCTGTGGTCACTGGCAACTCCCCAGTAACTAATCATACAAAAGGCCAAGCAAAGGACCCCAACCCACCAAAGACAGAGAGAGACGGCTATAGTTGGGGGTGGCGGGGAGTTGGCTGGAGTGAAGTTTGGGGTCGATTGCTATTTGCACTGCATTTTATCGCTTTAACACTCTGACACAATGAATATAAATATTTGGACAGCAAAAACAGCCGTGCTGGCGAATGAACCAGCCAGGATGTTGGGGGATATTTCGACTTGACCTGCGCATAAATTTTAATACAAATGAAATCGTCTGATGGCCGAAAAACTTCTCACTTTAAAAACATTTTTTAATAGACTTTCCCGCAAGCGACAGCCTCACGCTCATTCTATTTGTTGGTCATGTTTATATTGAATGAAAAAATATTTATTATGTTATTAAAGCTGTCGGATGCCGGATGGCAATGGCGAGCAAACGGAGCCCGTTGCTTGGAGCTGGTCAACAAATTTATTGTTTGCCATTAAAATTGACGCAAAGGCTCTTGTTTATGGGCACTTTAAGCTAACTAAGCACACGGCGTACGGAAAAATAACACAACACTCATAAATTGAGTTGCCAGTCGAAAGTCAAAGGTCGTTTAAATGGCCACCGCCAATGGGGCCCACCCATCGATGGCAAGTCGTTGGAAAATTTGTCGTATTTGTTTCGGGAAATGGACCAGTTCCGGGGAGTTGGTAAACCTCGAAGCGAAATCGATTTCCGCTTTCGAATTCCCTTCCATACGGAGACTTTAAATTGAAGAAAACTAGAAGGGATTTTACAGATTCCAAGACAACCTAAAAGCTTGAGGTATCTGGGCATTTTTTATCTGTCAATATCCTTTTTAATATTCCATTAATAATTTAAGAACCATTCCACCATCGAGACTTTGATTCGACATTTACAGGAGCACCGAAATGGCTCCTAATGACTTTTTGGAATTCGCTGTCAATTGGCTGCCCTCGTCAAAGCGGTTGCCGATTTCAGAAGCTTTAATAATTCGTAAGGATTTTATATCCCAGCAGAGCTTAAACGCTTGGCAGCAAATCATTTGGCAATTCGATTAAAATGGACAATTAACAATGTCGTAATGTGGAATCGTGGGGTTTTTATCTTCGGCAACGATCAGCGTATTATATTGTCAGGCTCATCATTCGCGATTCAGTGAATTCGCCGGAGATTTTTCTCATTTCCCTTTCCCTTTGTTTTTACGAAACTGCTGACGTTGGGCAATTTCGTGATTTATTTTGCTCTTAAAGAGAAATTTTAATTTATAATGAAGTGTTTATTGTGGCCAATCCGACGAAATTAATGGCACAATAAAATTAAAGAAGCCCAAAAAAAAATAACGAGATTAACGCTGAAATCTCAGCCACTGCAGCTTTAAATCGAAGCGATTTAACCCCAGTTGGAAACTATATAAAATTACATAAATAAATAGCAAAACAATCGAAGCCCGTTAACCCATAATGCAAATTTTATGCTAAAGAGAAAAATCAAATAAATCAGCGAATTCGATATGGCAATCATCTGGATGATTAAACAGCTCTAAATATTTTCAATTTTTTCGCACAGGATATCTTTGCGCGTTGAGTTCCAGAGTTAATCATGAACTACTGGCCTTTTTTTTATTCCTCTGGTTATCATTTACAGAAATTGAAACTAAATTTTGATTTCATCCTCTATTTGCCACCGTGGCCCCGACTCTTTAGAACAGTCAAAAAAACCTTGTGAATTAAATGGTCTTATTTTAAATTAGTCAATAAGGAGTATTTTGATTTTGAATATAAATATAATAAAAACGAAATAGCCCACAGAAAGAACTGATATTAAAGTCTTTCTTATTTGTAGAGACTTTCCATAAAGTCTTGCTAAAAAACGCGATTTCATTGATGACAAAGCTACTGGCCCGTTAATATTAAAGTTTTTTTTAATGTTACTTTCCATCGAATGCCAAATAAAAGGAAATATATCACGATATCTGGTGCCATCTGCCAGCGACCACAAAATCAATTTCAATACCTCATAAAGTCCATTTGAAGTCAACACAAAAAAACCTTTACTTCAAGCTAATAAACTTTTTGTGCCAATTTTGTTTACTTTAGCTTTTTTGTGGCTCTCTCCCAATCTACCCCGTTTCTGGGTTTCCCTTTTTGGGGTTTAATTACATGATCACATGGCGGCTGATTTTTTTTTGCGTGGCTGGCGGTCAAACCGTTTTGGTTAATTTATTTATGTGTGTCGAATGTCCTCGCTCTGTTGCATTAATTTAAAATTAAATAAATAATTGCCGCTGGACCATTTCGGACGCTGACTAAATCATATAAACGTGACCGGGTTGCAAATCATGTTGGCACACATTTTACCCGACCGATTATGCAGGCGGGCCTGCTCATAAATTTTTAATTAGGCCAAAATAATGCAATATATTTTTCTTTCGCCATGGTAATTAAATTCTGTCATGTGACAAATGAAAGTTTTACTCGCCGCTTAAAAATTCCCCTCCCAAAACAAAAAAAGGAAAAAATTTAATTGCAATTCGACCGTTCGGCCAACTCAATTAAATCAACGACAATCACATGCACAACTGTACTCACCTGTTATGGTTTTCCGGGTTTTTCTCCTCCATGCTCTTCTGCAAGAAGAACAGAAAAAGGCTTTATTAGCTATTGATGGTAATGAAAACAAAAAAACAATGAAAATGTTTAAAGAAATTCGATTTTCCCTTAAAAAAAGAGAAGACATTACCTTCTTTTTGGATCGATACCTTGAGGGACTGAGAGGACTTTCTAGGGGTCTTACAAGGAACGATTAAAAATATATAAGCTATGATTCCGTTGAAAGAGGTGAATAAAGAAAAAAATATAATCAAGCCCTCAGCCGAAAAGATATAAGATATTCCCCAGAAGAAAGCAAAATCACTCTCGGTTCCTTTTTGTTCTCAGAATTGTTAGGAAACTTGAGCACCCATAAAAATCATCCAAAGCATCTGCCGTTTTCCCCCGACTCAAGTTTAATTTATATTTTAACACATATACTGGCATTTATAATCTTGTAGGGTAAAATTACTTTTCGTGTTGGCAATTATTTTCGTTCTTTGTTCTTTGTTATTTGGTGGTTTAAAATTTTTCAGAATTCACATAACAGATTACAAATTCAGAGCGTGTTTGTCAGGCCAATTCGCTCGTATATATTCGTTTTTATCATTATTTCAATACAATCAAACCCCAGAGCGTCAGTTTTTAATTGCATTGCATACTCATCGGCGTTGCCGTTACCGTTACCGTTACCGTTAGCGTTGCCGTTGTTGTGCGGTTGCCGTTCGCGGCGTTGAAACGGTAGCTTTTATTTGATTTCGATTTCATTTCGAAAATTTGTAATGCTCCGCATGCCCAGCTGTCTGTCTGCCTGTAAGTCCGCATGTCGGTCTCTCCTCCTTTCAAGGATAATCAAACGATGTGCTCTCGTTTGGTTTGTTTTTACCACCTTGTCGGTCCCGCCCCCCAGCGCCCACTGCTGTTCAAAAATTGTTGCGGTGGCGTATAAGTAATTTTAACTGTCTAGGGAGCCAGAGCGGCTCGGGACGTGATTGCAGCCAACCAGCTGCCTGTTTGCCAGTCCCCCTGCCCTGCCATTTCCATTGAATAATCGAGGTAGAATCTCCGTCTCTGCTGGTGCCTGCATAATGGGAAAATATCGAACAATCTTGCAATTATAATCGGACCAACAGCAGGACAAGTGGCAATCCGCTTCCATCGATCAAGCTTGCACAAAAAATATAAAAGAACTGTAAAAAATGCCAGGGATTATTTAGCTCGGTTGCTAACTATTTTGCCTTTTGATGGACCAACCGAGTGGCTAACCCGACCAACGGGATGTCCTGCAACCGAGCGATTGATTGCCATCGACTCACTGCCTGTCTATTTGTCCCTCTGTCCGGCCGTCCGTCTGTCCGTCTGACTGATTGCTTTGTCTTGGACGCCAAAGAATACAATTCAATTTTGCTATACACCCGATCGGGCACGCCCACCGACACCCACTTTTTTACTTCGGGCTGTTTGGTGCTTCTAATCAGAATTTGTAACCAATTTTCTACGTGTGCGTTTGTCTGTGGGTGTGAGCTGCATTTTCCTTTGACGCAATTTGCCAATCAGAATGAAAATCCCTGCCCGAACTCGAATCAGGCAAGTAACATTTGATTCGGCGATTGAATCAAACAATCAATTATCTTGTCTCCTCACCCAGCTCGCAGTTTTTTGCATCTTTTATTGCCAGCATTTTTGGCCGAAACGAGCAGGCAAAATGGAAAGCCAATGAATGAAAAATTGCCAAAGAAAAATGGGCGGCGAGGCGAAGGAAGGCCCCTTCAAATCAGCAGTGAAAAAGGCGACAAATTTTCAAAGTGCGTTTGTCTCCCCGTTTGCCTTTCCTCTGGCCCAATAATTTTTAATCTCTCTGTCTCTTTTTTAAGCCAAACGAAGAGAGAGGCGCAGAAGGAGCAGACATCGTCGTCCTTGTAATTCCGCCTTGGAGAAAAAAAAAGTTCGGTTCATTTGCTTCACTTTGCAGTGTCAACAGGAAGTCAAATGGTTGGCAAATGCAAACACCTCCGGCGGCAGTGGGTGGGCAACAAAATGGCGGCCATAAATTTGAGTATCTCGCCGACATGACAGCAATTTTATGGGCTGACTGTACCAAAAAATTGTTTATGTTGGCCAACCGTTGATTCATGGTATTTAATGGATACAACGGTAGATAAATGAATGGGATACACATGAAGTTAAGCCTGAAAGGAAGGCAAGGATAAAAGCATTAAGAATAGGAATTTCGAGCACTCGCAAACATTGCTGACCCGAAAGTTTCTCAGGTGGACATAAATGAATCATTCTCGCAATCAGTAATATTAATCTTTGATATAATTCTAGCCAGTTGAAATCTCTAGTCCTCCATAAACTTGCGCTAATTGAAATTACCGACCTTACGATCTTTGGCTAAAGCAATTCAAACTTCATGTTTGGTCTTTAGGAACTCAATTTCATTTGATGTCCTTCATTAGCGAGCTGTTAATTAAAGTCCGCCGAGTACTTTATTCAGGCCATATGAGAAATAATTTGCCAGGACAATTAGACAGTCTGTCGATGGCTTATCATTTAATGAACGGCACGCAATCAGCACCATTTCCCAGGCAGCGTTATGGTTCCTAAAAAAAGGAACAGCCGTCTGTTTGGCTGGTTTGGGGGAGTCTTATTTTTATTTAGGTCAACTCCATAATATGCACATAATTACAAAAATCAACAAACTGTCGGTCGAGCCACACACACTGACAGGCCCCCATTGTCATACTTGTGTGTGTGTGTGTGTGTGTGTGAGTGTGTGTCTTGGCCAAAGATAAAGCTTTTATGAAGATAGACATTTGGGAATTGCGGCTGGTTGGGCAGGCAAACAAGCAAACAAATTCCCCCACCAAACCAACTAACCACCGCCGCTTCAGGTTGTCTGTCCCCGTCCGGTTTGCCCAGCCGTCTGTCTGTCCAACGTCCGATGTTTGCCTACTTCACACTTCCGTCGGCATTGTCTTGAAAGGAGCCAGCAGCCAGCGTCCAATTTATTTTTCCCGCTCTGATAATAAAAGTAAATGCACCCCGAAAACTAAAGCGACAAATTCGGGGGAATTTATGTTCATATATTTTTTTCCGCTTGTCCTTTGTGGAAAAACTAGGCTAGTTTTGGGTTTTAAAGCTGAACAAGGCCATAAATTTCCTAGCCACAGGAGCAGCGACCACAAATTTATGCGGCAAAGGCGGAGGAGGGGCTGGAAATTTGTGTGGGCCGGTCGATTGGTCGAACGCTCGAAATTCAAGTGGTCAATCGAATTTGATAAGGCAAATTGAACTGCTAATTAGGCAACATACACTGGGCCAAAAGAGTATGGCTAAGTCTTCTTGAATTTGTTGTCTTTGCGAGCACACAAACTTATCATCATCCCCCCAAAATCACTTTATTTTCTAGATCAAATTACCTCGAGGAAGACGAAGAGCTGCAGCCGCAAACACTTAAAATTTTCCCAGCCCTCAATTAGAGTCCATTAGAGGACCAAATCGATGTAAGCCAAGGACGGCACAAAATTACCATGTGTAGAAATTCTCAGGCCCAAGGCGAGGAAACTACGAAGAAGAATGGAAAAATTTTCTGGTCGTGTAATTAAAGTTGGCCAAGTGTCGATAAATTATGTGGAAGATGCCAAAGGATACCCCCGCCCAAGATGCTTAGGATGCTATGCAAATGGCTTACGTGGCCGCAGCTGAGGGCAGCCCAAATAGACGATGGATGGACTGATGGACGGATAGGACATTCTTTTAGCTTTCGAATGACAGGCACTCCATCATCGTGTCCTTCGGCGAGTGTGTAATTCATCAACGCGAACAACCGCAGCATCAGCAGCAGCATCCCCACCAACATGACATGTTGAGCCTGCGTTTGAGTTGGGCAGTCATTCAGAGACGGTGGGCGGGTGGAGTGGGGCGGCGAGTCGTCCTGCATTTCACAGGAAATTATTGCGGCAGCGGCTGTTGGAGCGGAGCTACGCTTAAAGTTCCCCCAGCCCGGGAGACTGCCAGGAATGCTATTAACTAAGTTGACATTAATCGCTTTGACTTCTTGTCGAGGGACGAGGGACCCTAGCCGACGAACGTGAGGGAATTTTGGGGCATCCCCCGCCCTACACACATGTGAATTCGTGCGTGCGTGCGTGATAATGAGTGGAAAGAAGCTTAACCGCAGCGGGCTTTTTGGTGGCACAATTAAGTCGGGCGGAGGAGGCTCAAAAATGAGTTGAGGTTTATTTTTTCGAAAGTTCATTAATGGTCGAAAATCGTTGGAATAATTTTCTACAGTTCGGTAGATACAATTCCCAAAATACATGCATAAATATGCATAACATTTAGTTGCTGTCAGTTTTATGAATTGGATTTGTGTGTTTAGCTTGCTGACTTTGCCACCGACCGCTCAACGGCTCACCGTTCCCCCTTCCCACCCGATGGTCAGTTAACTCCTGTTAATTTATGACTATGTCGTGTTTGTGTGGAGGAGAGAATTCAGTAAAGTATTTAATACAATTTCCCCTACCCTTTCCCGTTTGGCAATCCATATTGTTGATCCAATAAACAAGATTACGCATACGCAACGTGCGTCGCTCCCACACTACTGGCTTTGGCTGGATGCTAATGCCGTTGTAGTTATTATGACAGCTATTTCCCAACAACTACAACGAATTTCCATTGTTTATAGTATTTGCAGCACAATTAATGAACAACTAATGCGCTTGTAACCGAGTTGCCACCAGTCCCAGTCCCCCTGCCGATTATGTCAGTTGGCCGGGGGGCGGGCGGGAAGGCTTCTCTGTAATTTCCGTTTAGCCATTTTGCCTACGACTGCTGATCAGGTGGCTCGTTTAGTGCAAATAATTTGCTGTTAGATTTTCCAAAGCCATTGTGCAATTTTGTAGCTAATCGATTAATTACCATAAAAGTTAATTAGAAGCTTTGCATTTAACCGGCAGTTCGGTTATCTGAGAAGAGTCCTTAAAACCTTCCTCAGCTCCTCGTTAGGACCTATAAACGCCTACAACTAATTTGGTTTTATTGAAACGCCGCCACCTTCGGCCATTTTAATGGCATCACAAAGCGAGAACTTCGAGGCAGTTTATATTTTTTTACGATCCCCAGAGCACTTATGACGATTAGCATTAAACTTGCCGCAGAGGAAGTCGGCGCTATAACAACAGTCGCATAAAATCGTTTTATGAGCGCCTCCCAGGTGAACCGTGAGCCAAACTGCGAGAAGGCTGCTGCGGTGGCCAAAATGGCAAATCATAAAAACCGAATTGAGTTCCTCGCAAGCGAGCGACTCCTCGCAAGCGGCGATAAAACATTTTTTATTGTTGGCTTAGCCGGGAAGACAATTCAATTGACGGGCGGCTGTCCGGGGCCGCCGCGGTTACCGGCCACTTATCGTAAATAAGATTTCAATATTTTTCATTCCCAAGCTGAATTTCAATTTATGTGTATGTCCGCCCTTCATGTTCAATATGCTCGGCCAGTCGAGCAAGCCCGGCCGAGAGCATAAATCGCCCAGCATATTACACAATGGAATGCGTGCGCCCTCAAGGGCCAGCGGAAGCAAAGGATTTGCCTAGCTGAAGGGGATTCAACCGCCAGCACCTCTGTTTGCATTTCAGTTGCACCCGAAACGAGCACAAAAAAAGCAAAGATCACAGCAACAAAGAGCAAACTTTTTACGCTCCGTTTGGCCCTGTTGCACACAAACACAGAAAGAGGGGCGGCAGCCACAGACACTGCGACCATTTTGGGTTGTGAGTCTGGAGACAAATGCCGGGCTCGGGGTCTACGTGTCTTGCCTGCAAAAGTATTAAAATTGTTTACCGTATGAGAGAAGCTGGCGCACGTGAAAGCCAAAAAGAAAATTGTAGTAAATTTTAAATGGTAAAATGGCAGAGCAGCAAAAATGTCGACCCCCCCACCAGCATCGTCTTGACGCAGTGTAATTTATTGGCAGCACGTTTATCATGCCTGCCTCGGCTCACTGTGCCCCCAGCCCCCTGCCCGCTCCACGTCGTCATCCTCGTCGTTGGTCTTTGGTCCTTGTCTGCATCTGCATCTCCATCGGTTGGGTAAGCCCAAAAAATGCAACCATGTGCCGCATGCAAGAATGCCTATGCACACCAGCGCGCCGGGTCGGGTGGTGTGGGTCCTTCGTCCTGCCACAACATTCGCTCAAATTGCATCGGCGGCGGCTGCTGCCGTGACTTCGACTTGGCCTCGGTCGGCCGGGGGGGCGGCGGGCATTTTATTGTTTGCTGAACTCCCGGGCAGACGGGCAGAGTTGGTCGATTGGTGTGCCGCATTCATTAAAATGTTTCCAATGTGTTTGTGGTAAATGGAAGGAGACTCCTCCTCGGGGATTTGCATATTGCAGCCTTGAATTTGTTATGCATTTGCCAAAACCGGATTAGGGCTACGGCTGTTCACCTGCACAGTTTCTTCCGCTTCTGTGCGAGGAGAAGTCTGACAAGATTTTAGGTTTTATGGATTTGAAATGTTTATTTCCCTTTTTTCCTGTTCTCGCACTGATTGCACTGTCACAGGACCCGGCTAATTGTTATTTAACTTAATAATAAACGAATGCAATTAGCTGGCTTACAATTGCCGCGTCCTTCCTGCCCCCACGACGCAATTGTTGACACTTGGCTGGCAATTAGTTTTGTCAATAGCAGAAAAGAAAGTCCTGATGAGGAGGGGGCAAGTGTGCAGCTGAGCAGCTGGTTAGATGGGAAGT
Source organism: Lissocephala sabroskyi (assembly GCA_037075105.1). Classification (NCBI taxonomy): domain Eukaryota; kingdom Metazoa; phylum Arthropoda; class Insecta; order Diptera; family Drosophilidae; genus Lissocephala; species Lissocephala sabroskyi. The sequence goes on from JBAMCP010000173.1 coordinate 61,675, forward strand.
TAGAAAAAAACCCACGCCCAATGCAATTTGCATTGAATTCGAGTGACGCGAAAAGTTTTCCTTTCCCTCTTTAAAGGCCCAACAGGTTTCGTGTTTCCTACCCCCAAAAAAGCAGGACTTAATGTCCTCACTGTCATTCAAAGGCGAGGGTGAGAACGGCAACCACAGGATTTGGCCCCAGGAATTGCCGCTTCAGTCGTGCGTTTGGCAGGCTCGGCTGTCCGGTGGGTCGACTGGTTGGCCTGTTTTTGATTCATGCGTTAAATGAAAATTAATCCGATTTAATCTGTCGCTAATTAGGTTTACTTTGGGATTTGTTTCGCACCTCCCATGCCCACAAATGGCCGGTCCCTGGAGTGGCCGCCTGGCCGTGTATTCATTTTGTTTGTTCATTCAACCCGAAATGGCTTATTAAATTCAAACGCTTTGGTTGGTTCGATTAATCGAAAGCTTTAAGGTCTTCCAATCATTGGCAGAGCCTTAGTCTCGCCAACGGCTTTTCCTACCCAAATCAAAGCCGATGACACTCATACGCACTGTTGCCTCTCAGGCTGCTGTTGACGGCATCGTCTCCCCACACAGACGTGTTTATAGCCACGCCTACACCAGGCATATGTGTGGGTTAGTCTGGCTCATTTCCATAACGTAAACCGAACCAAAACAAAGCCCGAAAAACCTGAAGTTTCATTACGAAACGAAGCCCACTCACCAGGTCCTGGGCTGAGTCGTTGTATTGTCTGCCAGGCGTCTGGGCCCGGATAGATAATGCACCTAATACGTTTTTATGGGAGCCTAGTGAGTGTCCTTGCTGGTGCCGTCGTCGCCCGTTTCATTGTTATTATGAACTTCTATTGACTGGCGATGGTGTCGCCAGAAATCAAATTTCCACCGAAATGACTTTTTGGAAACTTCCACCAGCGCCTGGTTCCCTTTATCCTGCTCATCATGAATTATGCAAAGGGCTCCTAGGCTGCTGCTTGACTCCTTTTCTTTTTGGCAGGGAACGAAGCTATTGACCCATTAACCACTGGGAGAGCCGACGGTGTTGGCAGACACGCCAAACTAATTAACATAAAAGCGACATTAGGCGGTAAAAACCGCGACTCGCAAAATTGTGTCAAGTGACCTTTGGCAGAGCCATCAAAGGCTCTTTGAGAACTGCACTGATATGCAGTCCTTGTTTGGAAAGGGCGACTCTTTTGTTCCTCGTTTGTGTGCAACTGGAAAAGATGCATCACATGCCCGCCTGGCATATTAAACACTCAAGTGGCTGGCAGCCGAGCTCTTTGGGGGCCTAAAGGAAGACTTGCCGCCTTTGCCAGCTGAGCTGTCTTAAGTGAGTTGGCTGAGCTCCTCGAGAATCTCATTAGATGCTTGCCAGGTAATCCCTTGCCGAAGCTCGAGACCAAACGTGATTGGAAGCCCAAGTGGATATTTCACAAGAACGAGAAAATAATTCACGATAGTATAAAAGATGCAAGAGTGAAAATAAAAAGTCTTTTAGATGCCCAAATATTCCGAGATCTTGATGAGAGATTTTTGATTTTAATAGAAGGAATTTCAAGGGTCTTGAGCTTTCGTTGGATTATATGAATGGACTTTATAAATAATTCTCTGAAGTCATTCAATTCATATTTCAGTTGGCAGCGGATTCCCTCCTAATTTTCTTTTAGATGTTTCGATTTTTTATTGGCATTTAAAGTCGGCTTGAAAGGTTTGACTTCAGTTAACCCCGTTGAAGGGAAATTAATTCCCAATTAGCAGTAAGCTTGCCCTTCTGTGGGAATTACCCGGACAATGGCGGCAAATGAATCTGAATTTGAATTGAGCGGGAAATAAAGCGAAATTCTCGGTTTTTTTTTGGCGTTGACCTGTCATAATAAGCGAATTACAAACAAGTTGATGTAAATTATTAATTATTAAATGTAAATACAAAAATAAACAATGCCGACCAGCGGGCGGCACCCGCAACGGCGGCGACTGAACAAATAAATTTAAATTTATTGCATAATAAAGATTAAATATTTATTTACACAACGTTTCAATTAACTTTTCGGTCGCCGCGGTCATTTCGTCTGCTTTCGCAACAATTTTTTCCTTACTTGTGATTTTAATTTTTGGCGCATCACACAAACAATGAAAACCCCAGCCGACTGACAGCCGACACCAACGCAGACGCCGCCGGAGTTTTCTCTTTTTATACGAATTTAATTATGAAATTTATAGTTTTAAATGACCGAAGCAAACAACAAAGCCGCCGCCGCTGGACAAGCTGCAAAATGGCGCCAATGCCGGAAGTAGGTTGCCGTCGCCATTTTCCCAATGAATTCAGAGTTGGCCGCAGTTGAATGACCTTCTGAACGAGGCTGCTGTGCTGTGGCGAGAAATGCCACACATTTTATAAAGTCGCCGGGAGAAACTACAGACGAGCCGCATATGTAGGCCGGGGCCATAAATTAAGCCAACGCCACAAAGCCAAATGGCAAACGGCCCGGGCCCGGTCGACTCACAAAAATGGGGAACACTTTTGGGGCGTTTGTGTAAATTTTCTCTCAATTGACATTGGCAGCGCCAGCTGCCCGAGGCCCCCCTGCCTTGCGGGCCAGCCACTTCAAAGTAAATGCAGCTGCTGCCGCCCAACTGCATGGATGGCCGGAAAAAATGCGGAAACTGCACGGAAACGGAAGTCGCAGTGGCAACGACAGCAGCTGCGCTGACCAGGGACTCGCCAGTCGCCAGTCGCCTGTTGCCTGGAGGTGGCCCCGCCGAAGGACGCCTGGCTGATGTCGCTTTCAAAAAATCATATTTGTAATTGTTGACTGTATTGTCGCATTGTTGGCCAAACGAATGGGCCCAGTGGGCGCCCAGCAGCAGCGCCTGCCGGGGGTTGCTTTTGACTTTCATTCGCGGTTTCGCTTTAGGCTGAGTTTACTGTGGGGCGTGGGCAGTTAAAGCTTTGAATTTTTGCACTTTTTGGCTTATGCAAAATAAATTTGAGCGCATTTTTGTTAGTCGGCGGTAATCTTTTGCGGCAGGAAACTCGAAACTCAAATTCCGGCTCAACTTTTCAGGCGGCTTTTCCGTTATGCCAAGCATATGTCTTGGCCAAGGGCACTTTGTCATGGCATTTATACAACGGCTTTAACGCCCGACTAACCGCATGAAATAGGGGAAATTTTGCCCCCAAGCAGCGAAGCAGTTCCCATATTTTCGGCTGCTGATAAGCGATTTCAAAATAGAACATCAGCCCTCCTCGAATGCACTTAGCGCGCCTGCAGAACTGTCCTCGGTTGTGAGAGTCAAGTGCAGAGGAGCGGCCGGCGCATTTAATTGTGGCGGCTTCTTGATGAGTTTAATTGAAATAATGCGATGCGCTTAGCGGGGATCTGACAGCCGGGGCGGAAAATGCATTATGCCCGGGGCATTAATAATATTTTATTTTTGTCTCTTGAACGGCGACACTAATGAAGTTAATGCCCAAAAACCAAAAAACGCCTGCTGCCCATAAAAAAAGCCAAAGACACAGAAGTCGGCAGGCAGTCGGCAGTCACTCGGTCTGTTTAATTGTCTGTAACGGGGCAGCTCGTGGGGCCGGACCGGGAACTATAGGGGTCATGCATTAGCCAAATGATCCGTATGATTTGTCATAATTCTCAATGAGTTTTATATACGAAATGAATAAGAGAAGTTCAAAGAATCGATCAATTTTTAAAGAGCCTAAAGGGCAGCAAAGACCCCCAACGGGGGAGGCTACTGAGAGCTGAGAAGAGAGGAGAGAAGTCTTGGAGATAAAATTCTATATTTTTGGTAGGTGAAAATGTATTATAAATATGTGGTTTTAGGGGACTTTGAATAACCCAGAAGATCCTTTAAGATTAATAGTTCTCTTTTGGAACATAAATAGCAATGAAGCCTCCAATGAATCGGAGCCAAGATGTTTCCCATTGATCTCTATAAAGTACTAAAATATGGAATTTTTGGATTGTCTGAATATTTCTTTCCAATCTTATGGGATAAAAGAATCTAAAGAGAAAATCACCCGCTTGTCTCGCAATAGCTACAAATTCTTTTTAATCGAGAAAAGAGTTTAGAATCTGAGATTTATAAAAAAAACTCCTGGCACCTTTAAAAAACCGATCTGGTGATTTCTAAATTCCTTTTACAAGCCGTTAAATAAAACAACTCCTAGAACCTTTAAAAACCGATCTGGTGATTTCTCAACTCCTTTTTACAAACCGCATAACTCTTCCTTAAATAAATCAACTCCTAGAACCATTAAAAAAAACTGATCTGTTGATTTCTCAACTCCTTTTTACAAGCCGCAAACCTCTTCCTCCTTCCAGTTATTCTGCTGTTCCGTGAAACCTGAACTTTCTCAATCTCCCAGTTCATTCTTGTTACCTGACAATCCCATTGAATTCCGACGACTTTATCCGCACTCAGCACCCCAATTCCATAAGAGTCGGCAATCTCCCAGCGACAAATGAGTTAATGCGACGATGCCAGCCAACTTGCAATGCGCTGAAGTTTTAAATGTTCTTCCAGAGCCCCAGCGAGCCCTGCGCATCGACTTGGCTGAACTTTTTGCATATTTTGGCTAGGCGTTCGCTACGGGAAATGATCTATTGTCCTGGTGGGCGGCGGCGGCGGACGGACAGACGGTTGGACGGTGGATGCCGTTGCTATCTACGTTTGCAGAATGAATGCGCAATAAACGGGCAGTTGGATGAAACGAGCGGGTCGCGTGGAGAAACTTGCGGCGGCTGCCCCAAAAAGTTAAGTGAATTGTGGAAAGTTTCTCGGTGCAAATTTGTGCAGGGCAAAAAGTTGTCGCCGTCTGTCCGACCGCCCGCCCGCCCGTGTGTGCCAATGTATGTGTGGCTGAGATAAAAAATTTGTAGCCGGCTAAAAGGTAAATATGGCGCAACAACAACAACAACGAAAATACCACTCGCAATGGCCGTACAATGCCCCATAAAATGTGCTACAAAATGCAAAATGGCTGCTTCGTGGGACGGACGGACGAAGCGAAACCGCTGACGCTGTGAAATTTACCGTTGTGAACTTTTACAGTCGCCCCAGCAGGTGGCCCGTCCGTCCGTCCCAACCAGTTGCATTGACAAACAACATAAAGTAGAAAGTTTTTTCCTTCTACGGGCCACGCTTGGCACTTTCGCGGGCCATTGCAGTTTCTTTGTGCCCGGCGGATGAAGTAATAAATGCAGAATTTAATGCATTGCAGCTCATAAAGCTCAGACGCCCGTAAAGAAATGTGAGGCATTTCCAGGTGCCTCCTGGGAACCGTGAAATCCAATACATCAAATCAAATGGAATTCTTCAAATGCCAAAGGCGCCTCCCGCCCGTTTAATTGATTGTCTAAATGCACTCGGCAAATCAATGAAGTGTAGAACACAATCCAAAGCTGCAAACAATGCGAAGCCAACTTGCTGGCAAAAAACACACGAGAAGCAGTCTTCTTGTCTGGGAATTGGATTTTGCGGTTTCCCGTTTAAAATTACAATCGACAGCGCGGCCAGCCAGTTGACAACATCGCCGGCCCTGCCCTGGCCACTTGGTTCCCAGCGCGCTTAACCGCAAATGGCCACAATGACGAGGACTCCGCAGGTTAATTGCTACCTCAGTTACAAAGGGCGGGGCTGTAAACCAATCGCGAGTCACCTTTCCCCCAGAGTCTTTGGGTCGAGAACTTGCTTGACTTTTGGGAGCCCCCAAAAATTTCTGCAATGCGTTTTAATCGCTTTATAAAAAGTCCACTGCTCACTGGCATTTTGGGAAGGTTTTGGTGCTTTTGTTGGTGCGGCAGGAAAACCTTTTTGCGGTTGTCATAATTGTAATTTCGGTCACTGCAGAGAGGACTATGAATTTATTATAGAAGCCACCCGGACGGCCCTTGCTGACCATCAGCACTGCCGCCTTCAGCAGATGACACAATTTTCGGTCTGCCCAGAAAAGCAACTGAATATAAATCTACCCACATATGTGGGGGTGGGGAGGTGGGCGGGTTGTGTGTGTGTGGGGGGCGTGTCAAAAACTATGAAGGCAGACGACCAATATTTTTGAATTTATGTAAATTTTGAATTCGTCCAAAGTGCGCAATTCCAGTTGTAATTTTTGATGGAACGGCAAACTTTTTCCCCCCCTCACATGGGGGAAAGTTAAGTGCTCTACGTAGTTGGTAACCCCGTTCTATATATTTTTTTTTGCATTAAACTGCATCATCCAAAGGGAGGCGAAGGCGGTTGTTGCAAATTGAATGTGAATAAAGCGGCAATGGAACTTTTGCCAGCCCAGCGGAAAGCCAACGATACAAGTCGGAAATTTAATAAATTTGAGAGGGGAAACTCGGGAAAACTGCACAACACTTTGGCAACAATTACCTCATAGAAAAGCAGAAAATACACCAACCTAGAAATCTCTATCAGTTGAGATCGGAAATTCCCATTGCCACCATCGATTTGGGTTCCGTTTTAATCACTAAACGGGGAAACGTTTACACAATTTTTTACGTCAACGTTTATTTTATTTAAAATTGAAAACAATTTCCTGTGGTTTAGAAGAGCACAAAGCACACACACAAAAAGCAAAACGAAAACACCAAAAACACAATGCAATCGAATTGTTAACTTCGGGCACTCGCAAAAATTACATGGCCGTGCGACTGTCTGGCTGTCTGTCTGTCCGGCTGCCGCTTGGCTGGCAGTGTTATCAATTCCTAAACATGGCTGAATTGCTTTTAAATAACCAAACAATAACCGTATAACACGCCAATGGATCCGACACCAAAAGCTCCCAATCTCTCGAAAGTTTGGCGACCCACAAGACTACCAAATGCGCTGCCAGAGGAGAGGAAAGAAGAGACCTAAAAATTCCTTAATTTCATTATAAAAGAATATACGAAAACGCTTATATTATAATGCGAGGTTAGAGGAATTTTTAGGGCCCAATTAAAACCTTCAGTTGGCTAAACTTAACACCATTTTCAGTGCCTTCGCAATCTCTCGAAAGTTTGGAACCCACAGGACTTCCAACTAGGCTGCCAGAAAAGAGGAAAGAAGAGACTAAAATTATAGGAACTTATACGAAAACCCATATATAATAATGGGAATTATAGGTCTTTTTAGGGTATAATTAAAATCAATTAAGGTTGACCAATCTTAACACCATTTTGGGTGGGATTTCAATATGTTCCCATCAGCCTTCGAAATCTCTCAGCAGTTTGGAGACCCACAGGACTACAAAATGGGTTGCCAGAGGGGAGGAAACGAAAGGCGCAATAATTCCTTCTTTTTCTTTACAAAGAATATACGAAAACCCATTTATTATAATGCGAATTAAAAACATTTTAAGAGTCCAATGAGAACCTCCAATTGACCAAACTTAACCTCATTTTGGGAGCTTGATCAATCCGCCTCCTATAGGAATTTTTATATGTTCCAATCACTCCTTAAATTTTGCAGCTTTGTCGCCATGATTAGGGTATCTATCAGGATCGAGGCTGCAATATGCAGACAACAAAAGAGGCAAGTTTTGTTGGGTCCTTCGGCAAATCAGAAAGGGCCTCAATTTGCTGGAGCGCTAAAAACACACAAATAAAATGGCTCGCGGCAAAACAAAAACCACACCAATTTGCAGTAGCGGACAGCATTTTATGTTGGATATTGTAAATTTTTAGAGAACCCCAACAAAGTCCATAAAAATGGCCGAGTAAACGAGCTGGCCAACCAACAACCAGCCAAAAAAAAAAAAACCACCTCTCCCTCTATAAAGAATGATGGGAAAAACCATCAAGAGTGAAAAAAAAAAAAACAAAAAATATGTCTATTTAAATTTGTTTTGTGGTCTCGTTGTTCGTTCGTCTGCGGTTTCGTAGGTAATTTGCACATTTTACACCCAGACAGACAGTGTTAGGGACCGAAGGAAGTCGAGGGGCATCGATGGAAATTGAGCCGGGAATCGAGGGAGCGTCGGGCAGCGAAAACAACGTAAATATTGAAATGTATTTGGCAGCTGTGCTCAAATTTCGGCAAAGGCAAATAGTCGACAGCATCAAGGGGACGAGGAGAATCCCATATGTTTCTGGGCGGCTGGCACGTGATTTGCATTTTAAAGTGCCCGGGTGTCTAATGTGGGTAATCATAATGCAGGCTGAATTAAAGATACCGAAATATTAATCATACGCCGCGTGGCTCTCATTATGCGGCACTTGAGCGAAATTGGCCCGCCCTCGCCTCGCCGGCTCTAATGAAAAGTGAAAGGCGCCGGCCAGGGAGTCTGCGCCACCGGAAGCCCAAGGAAAATTTAATTAAAGCGGGCGAAAAATCCCCCAAGTCAGCTGGCTGGGCTCACTGTTTGCCAGATGAGCAGCAGGTTCTTTGGGCTTGAAGGGAAGACAAGTTTACGGAGATCGAAGCTTCTGGGCATTCCGAATCCCTGGTTCCTGGTTTCCTTAAAGCTCATTTTGTTTCCCAAAAAGCCGATTTAATTGCTCAGCTGTGTTGGCTGGCGAGTTTCCGTTCGACTAAGCCGATTCGATTCGTTTAGCTGAGCCAACAAAGTTTTTGCATTTAAAATTTCCCCGGAAAAATCCCCAAAGGAGACGGATGCATTGCGGGCTAACGGCTAAGTAAATGTGTACACTATTCTGTGTGTGTGTGTGTGTGTGCAGGGACGTTCATGTAGGTTAATAACGTCATTTATTATGCACTTCTTTCCGGCATTTCCGGTATTTACCGCGCACGCGACACGACACATAAATGTTCCCATAAATTCTAAGGCCGCCGTTGTCGGCGCTGTCGACGTTGCAGGAGTCAGTCGAAATGCAGTCCACGTAGCACGTGAGAGGGGCGGCGGGGGAGGCGCCACAGACACACACACGCGCTCACCTGGCGTGCCCCGCCGCGACTTTCGCTCAAATAACCCGCAATTTATTTTTGGTGCGCTGCAGAAAAAGCAACTTCCGTTGACGCCTTCGCCATTTTGTTGGCACACCGCAAACGCCATTTTGTAAACTGGGGGAATGGCTGCCTGGCTGGTTGGCTGGGAATGCAAGCAACGCCGACGAAACTAAAAGAAATGCAAATGCGAATGCGAATGGCGAATCCACGACGTGTGGCTGCCACAACCACCTGCCTGTCGTTGCCACTGTTGTTTGCATTTATATTTATTTTTATATTTTGCCTTCTGTGGTTTATAAATTTTAACATTTCACTCGGTTGTGGGTTTCTTATTTTTTCGTAAAGTTTACAAGGTGAAAGTGGATTTGCTGCTTGTGAAAAGTTTTCGATACCCAAGCGGCTTTTTGGCCTGAGCTCTGCTCATAAATTTGCATTTTGCATTTCCTTCCCCTCAGAGCCACTCAACCGCACAAAGAAAATTGAGTGGCCGCTCATAAATCCTGGCAGTTCTATGAAGTAAAATACGAAATCGAAGGTTGCCGAATCTCGAAAGTTTACTAGCCATTTTTTTTTTCGGCACTCATTCCCTTTCTGGCAAGGAATTTGCATTTACTTTTATATTTATATATGGGTTTATTTGGCTGTGGCATGAAACTGCATTAAAAGTGCAGCAAGTTGCCCCAAAAACTTTGGCTTGAAAGCTCTTGAATCCGAATCGGTTGACTTGACTCCGAATTGAAAATCAATCGATTATTCAAAGGCAGAATAAAGTCAGTACTGACATAAATCAGCAAAGGCAAAGATATAAAAGAGAAACAAAAAAGAAAAATATAACTTAGGAGTTTATGACTCGTGAAGGAAGCGGGTCAGGGAATCTCAAAAAACAACCGACGAGAAATTGAGTTAAAGTTTTAACTAAAATTATAAGGATTCCTATATCAGATCTGGAGAAGTCCCCAAGACAGAAAGGAAACAATTTCATAATAATTAATGTAATAATTTAAATGTTCTTTTGATTCTCCACTTCCTCGTTAAGAAATTGGATCAAGGATCTAAAAACAACCGCCAAGAAATTGAGTTAAAGTCGAAGCTAAAATAATAACGATTCTTTGATTAGAACCAGAAAAGTCTTCAAGGTCCCAATTTATAAAGTATAGTAAATAATTTTATTGTTATTTTGATTCCTCACTTACCATTAATTTTTATGTGGCAATTCTTGCTTTGTTGGGGTTTAGTTTTGGTTTATTATTGATCGCGCGTTTGCCCGTTTAAATTAATTGATTTTTATTTATTTTATCACTTTCACATCCTAACTACTTGATGAAAACACCTTCACATTTTAAAATGCGAAAAAAGTGGGGAAAACCAAAAATGACTTGCATTTTTCGATCGCGGGCAACTGCCGGCGACCCCGACCTGCCGCACTTATATACAATTCAGGGGATCCACCGATCAAAGCTTTTGAGCTGTAAGCTTTGACAAAAGCTTTGTTCTCAGATCGGGAGAGCCTTCAGATCGGTGTATGTGGGAGTTCAAGAGAAAGACAGTCGAGCGGCAAGAGAGACAGACAGGCGGACAGACAGCCAAATGAGGCGCATACTACAGAGAGACGGGCAGTCTGGTGGGCGGATGGGCAGTTAAATGATCGAAGGAGACAACGTAATTGGACAGACAGACAGACAGGCAAACAAACTGAAGGAATAAGCGGCCGTTTTAATGGACAGACAGAAAGTCGGGCAGGAGAACAACAAAGCGGGCCAAAGGGCTAAAGTGTTTTGGTGGCTAGAAAGCCTGACGGGAAATCGAGGGAAAGTGGACAGATGGACGAAAAAGCAGTTGGACGGACGGTAAGGTGTGGCGGTTCTTCTAGTGCAAAAACAGAAAATCACACGTCTGTTTGCTGAGATTAATATTCAAGCTTATATTGTGATTCATTTTACAGAACAAATGTATTTTAAGTTACTTATTTTGAATGCAGCCGTCGCCAGCCAAATAACTTGGTATCTCCTTGGACCAGCGACTTGCTTTTGGGCCAAATCTTAAAGCCGAAACCCAAAAAATGTAGGCTTAGACTACAGCTACTAAGATGGCTTAGAAATAGAAAAACTACACTGCCACTAAGATGCAAAAGGGCTGAATATGCGCATTGCGTTGGTCCAAGGCAGTGCAGAAATGGGGGACCCAACTACAAGTGCATCCAGGTCCTACAGAACCGTGCACCACACTCCATAGAGACCTCAACCTGCACACAATTGAAGAACAGATTGGAGCACACACCAGCAGACAAAGCGAAAGACTGCTGAGGCATCGCAGCCGACTCGCAAGACGTCTAATACCCGATCGGTCTCTAAGGCGGCTTAAGCGGCAAAAGTTTGCCAAAAATATTGGACGTTAGTAAGCTGACTCTATTTATATTTATATTAAATCCTCATAGAGAGATATAGTATGTAGATTTGGTTTGAGTTAAAAACATAGCCCTGGGTTGTTAGGCTTCTTATTCATTTTTAGTATTGTACGGATTTTACACTTGAATAAAATTAAAAGAAAAAAATTAATTTATTTTAAATGAGTTTTTCGAAATGTTCTGTAACCTTTAAATAATTAATCACTTTTATCCTCTTATGGCTTCCAGCAAATCAACCATGGAGATAAAGGGGTCCTTGCCCCGTATTCCTTAATAAAATAAAAAAAAAAAAAACTTTTATCCACAGAAATTTCTTGAATTGTGTGTAATAATAAACCTCCAACTCAGATCTTTAACCCCAGATCACTTCCAGGGACTCAAAACCCAGCTCAAATGCCTGATATTAAGATTTCTTAATGTACCGACAATTAAATCTTTCTTTTCTCCTTTTTGAAGGAGAGAATTTCATTGAATTTCTCTTTTGATGATAAATTGATCATCTTTCTATGAATTTCCCCTTTCCTCTCAACCAAAAATAAGACCCCCAATTGAACAAATATCTTCATCAAGCAATTTGAAATACCAAATAAAGGAGTTTCCATAAATTGCCGCCAACGAAGTTCTTGGTTTTAAGCCGCACCCGCTGCCGATTTATGGCCGCAAATTTAAGCCCCACCAACGGTGGGAGTAGAGTTTCCTGTGGTCCCGGAACCGGCAACTCCCCCCCCCCCCCCTCGATTGAGTACACTAAAATATGCAAAAATAATTATGCGCACAAAGTGCAACGGCCAGCGAGAGACGAACTCAATGGAGGGAACCAATTGACGCCGTCGTCTGTCGGCCATTCAGATGCATTTGTAAATGGGCCCGTTTATTTGCTTGGTTATCTGTGGCCGGGGCGCTGTTTGTTTGGCTGTTTATTTGGCTGATATTTTGCATAGTTTAGGGGCCAATGGGAAAATCTAAAACTCATTTGATTTGCATGAAATTCGCTGGTCCGCAACTCCAGCTGCTTCGGCCGTCTTCCCAAACGACCAGGGACCAAAGTATTATTCTCTTTGATGTGTGATTGGGTTGGGGGGGTTGGAAATTTGGAATACTCATTTCCATTCAATTTAGAAAATGGTAAATCCAAATGGATGCGCATTTATAATTGTTTCAAATTTACACAGTGCTCATTTTATCTCTCTGTGACGAGGAGGAAAGCAGGAAAGCCAGGAAACTGAATGGGAATAATGAAAATGTAATTTCGTTCAACGCCCATTGGGCGATGCTTGCATTTAAATTCAACTTGGTTTATTTGTTTTTGCTGTTTATGAAATTAGTTTCCATTGATTTGGCAAATGTTGAATTCATAATTTTGACGCATTATTTTTGTGGGGTTGGCGGCATTAAAGGATAATGAGTCCGTTTGGTTGATTTGGAAATTCAAAAAATATGCTCATTGAATCAAATTTAAATGCCTTTCGATTTGTGTAATTGACCATGCAAGAATTTCTCTGCGCAAAGTTTGTTGTAGAATAAAAAAAAAATATATATTTTCTGGGAAATTCAAGGTTTCTCGAAATGAAAGGGAAACTTTCAGCAATCCTTTGCTGGCTTCTATTCACCTTATTTCCAAATTATTGGAGCATTAAAATTGCAATGATTGTTGGCCTGTCAAGACGAAAAACGACCGGTAAAACTTGCCAAGTGAAAGTGAGCAGAACAAAATAGAAAACGAGGAAGCCTGAGAGCCACAAGGGTGGGTCCTGGGGGCCTTGGGTAGTCGGTTTTTTCAAAACATATTCCCATTCACACCTCGACCCACAGCCTGCGGCCCCCCAGCCAGTGGCCGAGTTCGTGGGGCGAATACAAAGTAAATAAAAACATAAAAAGCAAATTCGCATTTGCAAATAAATCAGAGGGAAATCAGTTGCTGACAGGGGAAGTATTTATGGTGCCGGAGGGGCAGGGGCGGGGCCAGTGGCAGGGTTGCTGCCCGGCAGCGATAACCGCTGGGGTGGCAAAGGACAACTCTTCCCCCTTTGGGCAGGAACTTGAAAGAGAGCCAACAAATTCGTAAAAATTAAGAAACAAATCGAAAACCAAGCGGCTTCCTTATAACGATGCAGGGGGGGGGGGGGATGTTGCCCCCGGGTCACAATGCTGTGAATTTTTGAATTAAAGTCAGGAATATAAAGGTTGCAAAATTTGACCCCAATTCATCGAATAAATTAAGTTAATAATTAAATTATTTCAAAGCTTCAGTTGAGCATTTTGTATAGAAAATTTGTAAATTGGTTTATTTATGCATTCAAAGCAATCATGGAAAACAAATTTATTTGCCATTGTAAAGAAAATCTAATAAGAAACAAAAACTCACCGAAAATTCCATCAGCTGCTCTCGTTTTTCGCACTCACACTTAAAAAAAAATAAAGTTTTTGCATAGGCGAATGCCGAAAATTTACACATGTAATTTGCGAATTTCATTTTCGAAAAGCCAGCGAATTTCGAAAAGCATTTGGCCGTCGGCAACGCGCTGCGAATTTCGAACACTGAGCGAAAGACGAGAAAGGCAAATAAGAGAACATCACAATGCAGCTGGTAAAATTCTAACGGGATCTCTCCAGCAAGCGCTCTCGCTGAAACGAACGACGGGGAGACGAGCAGAGCGCACAAAAGAACAGAAAGAACGGAATTTATACGCGCGTTTATGCAATTGCTTTCTCGCTCGCACTTACACGATCCGCGTACTTAAGACGAAGGCGTAAGCAAATAAGACGAACTCGCCAATTGCCAATATAACGGAGAATTTGGCAAAGCCTAAAGGCCAAAAACATCCACTGCCCACCGCAAGCAGGGACTTGAAGCACTAAAACAAAAACAAAAACATATATATGATTAATTGCGGGCCGCGACGTTGCCGCGGCGGCTAACGCGAATTACACCGACGCTAAAAACAAATTTAACTTTTTAAATGCACAAATTAAATGTTTGTTTACAATTTTAACACACCAACTCGCCAAAGGTGCTGCCAGTCAGCCCAACTACCGATTTCGACTGCCTCTTGATTGCAACCGTGAGCTGCTCGCGATTTCGATTAGTTTATATTCAAAATGCAACCGAGCGAAATATCGAACCGCGATAATTGCGGGGGAAATTCAAATTGTCTTAAAAGGCAACCCAGGCGGGCGGAAGGTGGAAGCAAATGGACAGACGGAAAGTGCTGCACAAAAAATCACTTTTTTGAGATTTTGCGGACTTAATGAACTGTAAAATAAACAGGCGTGTAAAAAAGAAGAGGTAAAAAGTTGCAAGAGGTCAATGAGCAATCAGGCGGCCGTCCATCTCCTGGGGCTTAATGATGTTAAAATACGAATTAAAAACTAACATAAGTTAATTTACTTAAACGCGGACTGAAAGACTACTGTTTTCCAATTGGACAGACAAAGAAATGATAACCACGATCTGCGAATTTTAAAAGTTTATGCATATTAATTAAATTTGAATTGCGCGCGCAATCATCGCCGCCCGCGATCGCTGGCAAGTGTTTAACGATTCATCGAATTCGCGAGTAGACGTGAATCGAATGCGATAACAGTCGACAGCTGATAACGGAGGCCGTGAAGTTGCGTCGCGAGTGCGGGGGCGAATTGGAGTCAGAAATTTGTTAAAAAAACATTGAATTAGTGAATTTCTATAACTTAATTAGTGTTTGTGTGCAAGTTCGGTTCGAGTTCCACCGCGCGGCCACCCGACCCGCCCCTGCCCCATCGTCGTGGCCTTTAATTATTTTTTTTTTTTTTTAAAGTGCGTTTTCTGTGTGTGCAAATCCCACTCTGCGGTGGGCAGTGCGCGTTGGTGTTTTTGTGCTCCTCGCAAATCCTTTTCTAATTATAATTTATGCAAAAATTGCACTTTCCATTTCGCAATCACCGGAATTTTCTAAACGCATCCCCCACCCTCATTAATAAAGCGTCTTTTTGTACACGCGAATCGCATTAGTGCGAGTGAGATGGCAAATGCAGTGGCCGAAAAACGCGCGCGTTGAATTTCTGGTTCTTTTCTTATTGCCGCGCTCTCTTTGTTGTTGGCGGTCGCGCGCGATTATTTTAAGAGAGCGCTTGAAAGAGAGAATGCATTAGATTTGCCTGCAAATTCGTCGGCTCTTGGCTTCCTCACTTCTCTTCCCTTAGCCCAAGATGAGCGGTTTTTATAATTTCACCTTAAGCTCTTAAATTTTCTTGAGCACAATATTTTTTTTCCTTTTTTTTAAGTGTTTTTTTATGAGTGATTCATGATGCAATTTATGTTGCTTTTCGAAGTCCGTCGACAGCAAAAGTCGCTTGTAAATTTAAAGTTCGGGCACCTCTACTTTTTTTTTTAAGTGTATTTTTTTTGTGCGGTTTTTGCGTCTTGAAGAACACATAAACTATTTTTTTAAGTGTATTTTTTTTTCTTTTTTTTTTTAAGTGTTTTAAATAATTAAATTGACACCAAAACAACAACAACAAATCTACAAATTAATAAAAAACAGCAAGCGAATTTCGGTAAGTTTCCATTTCAAATTATTTTATTTATTTATTTTTTATTAAGTTTTTTTCTGGTTGGGCTTTTGTTCTTATTGATTTTTAAGAACTTGCATAAATTATGCCTTATATAGATTTTTAAACAATCAAATTATATTATATTTTGTCTATTGGGTTTTGTGAGTCTCTGAAAAAGAGTATTCCTTATTCGGGTCATTAATCTCAGCTCTCGAACTCCTTGAAATCTGTCCGAGGCCTGGAAATGGGTTCCTAAGGCTGACAGGACCTCTTCCCCGGGTAACTGCCAGGAAGGCTGATGAAAAAAAATGATTCCCATTTCCACTTACCAATTGCACCCAAAAAAAACTGCTTCGCCTTCCCCTCACATGCAGCCAGGAAATCCCGGCACCCCCACCCCCTCGCGTAACACCCGTCGGCAAATAAAAACGACAAATGCCAGTTGACGCCTACCAACCGGGGGGAGGGGAGGGGGAAATGCCGACACGACAACTTCATAAATTTGCATTAGCGTCCTGCCCCCGGCTCGTATGCATAAATTATAAGGAGCGAGTCGTCGCAGGACTCGCAGCCCAAACATTTCATTTTGTTAAATCAAAAAGCGAACTTGTTTATATTTAAATTACTAGGCAGGAGACACCAACAAACCAGCGATAGAGCCCCGAATAAAGGGTGAACCCTGGGCGACCCGGGCGGCTGGTGGTTGCTGGGGACCTTGAGGATTTTTGGCATTTGATTTTGGCTGGCGGCAGCCGTAATGAAAATTTCATGCCGGCCGGCTGAGCTGACAGCTTAATTAAGTTTCCATTGCTAGGGCAGCGGGTGGGGGGCCCGACGACTGTTAACTGTTTTTGGGGGCAATCAACGCTCACTTTTTTCGAAAAACTGCTTGGCGGCCATCGACGTTGGGGCGACAACAATCGCGCCACTTAGAGGCGCCCCGGCCGACTGGCTGGCGGCGGGCGGTTTGTTGGCCAAATGACTGCAATTATTTCGAGCGTCGGCTTATTAATTAATAACCAATGTGCCGCCGCGGCAGGCAACAAGTGGCTGTGGGCAAATTGTTTGAATTCCAAAGTCTTCGGATCGATCGATCTTTTGGTAAAAACCACAGCCTCAGGTTGGCTAGGAAAACTCAACGAGCAGAAAAAAATTCCTTGCTAATTGCTTTTAAAATACACAAAAAAGGCCGAGCCACGCCTACCGCCCCCCGCCCGCATTGACTTTGCACACAAACAAAGCAACTGGAAATCGCAGCTGCTTGGGCAAACACAGCGAGCGAAAAAAGCAAACGGCCAGCCAGCCAGGCGGCCTGTAATTGTTGATGGAAAAGTCCGGCGCACACCAACCAGCAGGATGTGCCCATAAATCAAGGATAATGGGCCGCGTCGGCCAGCCAAACTTGCCGGCCGCCGTCGCCGCGGTTGAGATTCGAAATACGATGCGTTTTTTTTTCTGCTTTATTAAAAATTGAAAAACGCATTGAATTTATTCATTTGGCCGGCAACAAGGTCGCCCCCGATCGATTCGTTGCTGCACTTAACCCCGCCACGGGGCTTCCCCTTCTGCAAACGGCGCGGCGTTTATTTGCCTGCCTTTGGGATTAGGGCGGGCAGGCGGCGGCTGGAGTTTGGCGACGGTTCAACTGACATTTCATGGCAGTTGTGCGAGTTTACTCCTTTTATTTTCCCAGCTCCTTTTGTCTTTGAATCAATTCGAAAACAGCGCGGCAATTTGTCACGGCCTGGCCGTGTTGACAAGCGGGAAGGGCAAAAGGGTTGCTGGGCAGGATGACAAGGCCACATTACCTGTCAGGCGGAGGCTGGCAATTTCCTGGTCAATCGCAAACTCACTTCAAATATACGCGCCCCAAAAAAAGAGCGCCCCCTTCGCTCTTTTGATTTATGAAATTTTGCTCGCTTTAAAGCGAAAAAAGTTTTCCTGCTGACCAAACAGGTGACGCCCCGCCGGAGACGACGTCATTGATTGATCGACTCAACTCCACATCGAGGTCCTGTTTTTGTCCTCTTCCTTCTCTTCTTTCCACGGCTGCTGGTGGAGGTTGGCAAGATTTAATCTACCGCAGGAGTTTATACAAAAAACTCACACACACTGGGCAAATCAGTCAATTAGTAGTCATTTTGATATGCCGGTTGGGATGTCAGGGTAGCTGCTGGTCGAGCCGATAAGGCAGCCAGGCAGCCTATAAATTTATGGCTACTTTTCGTAAATAGAAAATAAATTATGGAAACGAGATAGTCAGCCAGGCGGACGGGGACGGGGACGGTTGCGTCTTGAAGGCGTCCGGTTGCTTCGAATAGTTTCATCAATCAATCAACTTGCCACCGATAGTTGGTGCGGCTTCAATTATGCCCAGTGTCTTAATATTTATGAAAATTGACTCGGACTGTGGGCGGCGGTCGAAACTCGAATGTCAGTGTCAATTAGCGGCGGTTATTGATGGGCGGTGAGGGAAGGAAAAGGTCGGGCATCAAATCAGGAAATGCCAACTCTTTTCAATCAAAGGCGGCAATCCAATTCAGACTCTTTTTTCAAATTATAATCCCCTGCCCAGACGGGCGGGCAAATCTCTTTAATTGATTTTTAAGCAGGCGATAATTTCCCGGGCCAAAGGAAAAATCAAAGGTGTCAGCTGACAATCAAACCGATCAACTGACAATGGGAATGCGGGAAATGCAACTGCCAAGCCGGAATGATGAAAATCGAACAACAACTTCCACAAATGAAATCCTCGACGCGCCCCTCCAAGGAAAAATCAACAAAAAAAGGTGCAAAAATAACCCTGACAATAGGCCAGGTGTGAAAGGCGGAGAGTAGCGAATGAATTGAAATCGAAGACGGAGGAGGAAAATTCAATCAATGCAGTCAGCTTAGAAATGCGTTTGTCATAATTTCCAACGAATGATTGCAAAATTTTTCCCATTTCTCATTTTTATAGCCCGTCCATCCGTCGGTTAGGTCGTCGCCGCTCTGCCCTCGCTTCGGTCTTGTGTACTTTTCTCTTTTCTAAGCCATGAATTGAATTTTGAAATGCGATTTACTTCCGCAAAAAGAAGACGCCGTCCAAAACATAATAGAACCGAACCAAGCATCTCCCGTCGATAGCAATTTCTCTAGTGTTATTGACATAGATTTGATGTGTTCCACGACCTCACGGGTGGACAGGACACAATGTCGAGATTGAAGAGGTGTGTACGGGGGTCCTGTCGACGGGGAGGGAGTGAGAAATTGATGGATATTTTGTGTAAATCCTGTGATTGTCAAGGGGATCGGGCTAAAGCGGAAATGTTCAATTGGGTGGGAGGGCTTAATTCCTGAGATTTCTAAAGAAAAAGAAGGAATTTCTGCCAAGGAAAATCAGAGAAAGAAAATACCTCGATCTGCTTTATTCAATAAGAGTTTTGAAATGAGTTTAAGGACAATTAGAAGATGGGAATTGATTAATTTTCACGCTTTGTTTTTTGGGGTTTCTCTACTTCATTTTGTCTTTAATCTTTCATATCTATCTAGGAATATATGCGAAGGAAAATCTGCGAAATTAAAATACCTAGAAACTTCTTATTCAATTAGAGTTCTGGGATAAGTTTAAGGACTATGAGAAGATGGGAATTTATTATTTTTTACGCTTTCTTTTTTTGGGTTTCTCTGCTTCATTTCGTCTTTAATCTTTTTTATCTATAAAGCTCCAAGTGGCAGCAAATCTTCAACTTCCATGTTTAAGGACAATCAGAAGCTGAGAATTTATTATTTTTTACGCTTTCTTTTTTTGGGTTTCTCTACTTCATTTTGTCTTTAATCTTTCTTAATCAAAAACCTTCAAATGGCAGTAAATCTTCAGCTTCCATGTTAAAGGACAATAAGAAGCTGAGAATTTATTATTTCTAATGCTTATTTATTTTGGTTTCCCTACTTAATTTCGTCTTTAATCTTTTTTATCTATAAAGCTCCAAGTGGCAGCAAATCTTCAGCTTCCATTAAATTTGATCTGAAACAAGCTTTGATACCCAAGAAATTAAAATATACCAAAATGTTCCGTGAGCCTGTTTAGTCTCTGAAAAGCTTTCTTATACAAATCTTATATCCCATTGATTTCTCTGAAGAACTTATTTCGTTTCCCATTTGTCTGTCACCGCGGCAATCAAAATTTCTCAAGGCTGTCGACGGCTAACCCAACTCAATGCCAAGCCAAGTAGATTCTTATAGATCATTGATTCCAGATAATAAAACTATCAGACCGATTCGAAACCGCAAGTCAAAACGCGTAACCGTCTTCGAGGCACTCCGGGCAAATGTCCCTATTTCTCCGACGTCTTCCCTGAATGCCCTGGCCCCTGGCATGGTGGCTTTTGTATGGCGCTTGGTACACACGAGAAAACAATAAAAACTCAATAAAAGCAAATGCGTCGGGCTTTTAAACGGAATGACAAAGCGACGGTGCCAATGAAGGACGCAAAGCAGCGGGCCAGGAAGCCGAGGGGAGCCGAGGGGAAGCCACCGCATTTGAAGCTGGCAAAATGACAATAGATTTGATTTTCCAAAGCAGGAAGCAGCGGGGCGACATAAAAAAGCAAACAATAAAAAAAAGTGAACCAGCAAAAAAAGTTCAAGATGTCGGGGCAGCAGGACGCAGGAGGCTGTCGGCAGTCGGCAGTCAGCAGCCGTCAAGAGGCGAATAGTTGAGCAGACAAAGGCCGGCAACTGGCAACAAGCGGGCGGGGGCACACAATAAGCGCGCATTTAAAAGTGTCAAATATCCTTTTTTTATGCGCTCCCGCCATCGTCCTGCCCCCAGCAGTTCAGCTTCTCTGCCTCGTCTACGACGACGACGGCAGAAAATTGTAAAGAAATGTTAATGCGATTTGATTTAAAGAATGAAAGGGCAGTCATCTCCAGACCCCAACTGCTGTCGTTGGCTCTTCCTGCCTCCGACGCTGGCTCTCGGCATACATTTCCATATTTTAAAAGGGCATTGGGCCTGGAGCCCTCGCTCGGCTTCTTTATGACTTCATTTCGGTAGCAGGTTCGCCTACAAACAATTAAACCCTCGCCAGAATCTCAAGCCCCCCGCCCTGGTGCGCCCCTGTGACCGTCTCCATTGTCCGTTGGCTGTGACATTAATTTAATCCTTGAATGCATCTTTGACAGGGCATTAGACCAGAGGTGGGCAAACTCTCAATTTGCCTTCCACGCGTGGATAGGGCCAAAAATTCTGACGCAGCGCAGTCGGCACAC